>JAHIAM010005288.1:0-107950 GCA_021605205.1 Aegilops longissima
TTTGCCAAGAATTATTTGAGGCGAGGAGAGGGTGTTTTGCCACCACGGTTGGCGCCACGGTGCATTAACGGGCTGACAGGTAGGGCGGTTGTGTCACGTCGATGGAAGTTACACATCTGTCCCTATTTAAAATATTAGCCTACATCGATTTGAGACGAGGAGAGTTTGTTTTGCCGCCCACCGTGTATGAATGGGGAAATGGAGGAAGAGACACATGTCTTTCGGACGAGCTTGAATCAAATGTGTTTTGCCGCCCACATTTGGCACCCATCGTGTCTGAATGGGCTCAAAGGCCGTCGTGTCACGTCTGATTGAAGTTACTAGTCTACCCCTATCGACAGCAGTGTAAATCCGGTCGATAAGGATGTCAAGTGTCAGGGGTAGACAGTAATTTCCATATCGCAAACACTTGCTTCGGGCAGCCCACAAATTATAGTGGGTGTTTAGCCGCTTCGTTCAAAACTTGGGAGAATTAGCATTCACGTTTGCCCTGGGACCTGGCAAACTAAATTCAAATCCAATTTGTATTCGATTACGAATATCCACAGATAATTATATGTTTTGTTATTTATTTCTTTAGAACCACAACAAAGATTTATTCGACCTTTATATATGATTATGATTTAGAAATGCCGTGATCTTCGAATTCAGTAGGTTGGATACACTCTGAGTCAAATAGTTATTTCATCCAATACAATATGCTCACACGAAAAACAGTTCACCTTATGCCAATCATACAAGTACTGAGGATTACTCGCCTAAAAAATTCGGATCATTACAACACATGGACAACATAGGGGGTCTTGCAACATAATCCATTCAGAGACATGACACAACATGCAAGTGCAATAATCTAATGACAATTTCAACTGGTATCTAAAGAAGAACCGGGATTATCTTGGGCTTGGATAGCGAAACAATGAGACCTCCTCCGTATTCAAATGCAACATTCTTACTTCCTCCAATTCTTGGGTTGCTTGCATAATCGTGCCACTAATTCCGTAATTTCCAGCCTCAAGATAAAGATTACCTCATTCATGGCAGCCACACCATCTCTTTACGCCTCTAGTAGAGCCTCAAGCACTATAATATATGTGCTCGAGACTGCTCTCCGGCGGTGTTGCCTCTGAACTGCTACCATCTGGTAACATGGATGGCGTCTTGCTTCCACAAATAGATTACGGGGTTGTACATTGTGTCCTAGTGTGAGCGGCATCACGAAAGGTTTCATTTGGACATCAAGAAGAGATAGTTATCTTATGATCCATGATAGCTTACATGGTAAATGACGGACTAATTATTGCGAGCATGGCAAACTATATTTAAATGGTTCAAGCAACATCAGCGAAAAGAAATTAAAATGGTAAGATGAAACTAGGGATGTAAGTGGCAAATAAGCGACATCCGCCATCCCATCTAGTTAGTTTTGCTACCTCCTAGTTCATTTTCCTCAAAAACAAAAACTCTTTTGAACTATCATACCACTAGTGGACTTTAATCGGGATTAAGCGGGACCCGTTGACATCCCTAGTTGAAAGGGAGTGTACAACTGCTATATTTAAGTTGACAAGGCATCTAAGCAGTTGAAATAATCGAGAAAGCACTTAACAGTGTGGCCTCATATAAACTACGAAGACAGTCTTGTGATGAAGTTGAGAGGAAAAGTTAAGGACTCAAATGAAAGAGGCATGCATTTCTTTACGATAGTACAGCGAGCCTTCGCTAACATATTAGCCAACTCGGTATAGCGTAACAACAAATAAGCATTGAATCAAGCAATACAGCAAAGCGGACAACTGAACTATTTGTAATTCGGTAGGATTACACGTTGAGGGCACAAGCCAAGAAAGCAGCCCACTCGCATTACATTTCACATGTACTAAAACACACCGGCTTACCATATGTTCTTTGTGAAGCCTAGCTGCTGTTGCAATGTTCTTTGAAGATATCGTCGACATCCGTGGTTGTAAATCTAGTTGTTGTAGTTTATTCGCACCATCTATTTAGGTAAAATTAATTTTAATCGCATGCACTGGTCGAATTGATCATCAATGGTTCATCTAAACTAATGAAAGAAGGGTGTGTGCATACGACAATACTCCTTCGATTCTTTTTACTTTGCGTATAACTTTTCCCAGTTTTCTCGTATTAGTCTCTGCGTTGCCGATTCCTAGCGCTGGTTTCCTTTTGTGCCCGCCCATCCGCCTCTGCCCTAATTAAGCGGCAAATTAGTCCAGAAAAATTAAACCAGTGCCCTCCTTGGTATGCAGGTCAAGATTTATCTTGTGAGTAAATAGAATCGGGGAGTATATCTGCTTCCCTCTATTTTTATGCTTGTTTGAGGTGCCAGCCCCAAAAGAACAAATATTTTGCTTGATGGGGTTGGCAGCTCCATAATTAATAGAAGCATCAAATTAGTCATGCAACTTGGGAAGATCAAGAACACACAAACAAGTAATGAACAGAGGCTCGGAGCAGTGATGTAATAGCTAGCATCAGAAAATGTAGGGTAAAACAAACAAAAAGCAGCGGAACCACATGCTAGTTTGCTGATGTGTAATTAAGCAAAGAGAACATTAAGCAGTCTGATGGAACCAACAGGTGGCATCATAACAAAACTAAAGCATATTAACTATATGTGCACTAGTATGTAATTTAGCACATGTAACATGTTCGCTGCCAGAAGTATGGCCCTACAGGTGCAAGCAGAATAACGCGTCTCATGAAAAATTGAATGATGCCCTCAAGAAATTCAAAGGTGCGGCACTTATGCTAGGAAAGTGAACGTAGGCACCGGCCGTTGGATAATAGTACCTGATTCTCGACGGTGTATGGGTATCGTTGTCATACTTGATAGCTAAGGATCGTCGATGGTGCTCGTGTTGCGGTTGAGTTTGGGCCGGTTGTCGCCGTCGCTGAAGCGGCTTCGGTGCTACTGATTGCGGCGCTGTTGACATACAAGAAAGCTCATCGTGGTAAGTGAACAGTTGCACGATAAAGAGAAAAACCGAAGGAGTACAAATCGAAATAACCTAATGAGGCTGCGGCGTCGGTAAAGCGGGGCGGTGGAGTTGAATATGGCGTCCGTGGGCGGGTCGGTGCGATGGGCGAAGGCTTGGCGGCGTGTTGTGCTGTGCTTTCGGTGAGGCGGATCTGTTGCGGCGACGAGGGCTTGTATGAAGGGCCGAGAAGGGGCGGACGAGGAGTCGATGAAGGGCCTACGCTGTGGTGGACGAGGCGCGGTTAAGCAGATCGGTGCGGTGGACCATGATGGCGGTCAAGGAGATGCGGAGCGGTGGACAAGCCCGATCGCTGAAGCGGCTCTGGTGAAGTGGTGAGTTGGCAGTTGGGGTTCCAAGGTGCGGAAGGTAGATCCGGCGGGGTGTGAGGTCCACCGCTGTGGTGGAGGACTAGAGTCGGCGGCTTGCCGTGGTTAGGGGGGTCGGGGAGGGGCTCTGGGGAAGAATGTTGGGGGCAAAGAGGGGAAAACAAAGGAGTTACCAAAGCAGCCCTTTTCCGTTCATGTGGCAGGGGTAAAACAGGAATATCGAAGGGCTAAACTTTCGGGCGCGTGATATTTCGATGTGAGCAGGAAGTTTGAAAGCTTTTGGCGCCTAAAATTATAAGTATTCTGCTATCGTACGGCCGACTATGATATCATGGCCGACAATTTGTTTGTTTTGCACGCAAAAAAATGTGCGAGTTTTGAAAATCAATGTCTCCAACTCGAAACTTAGATTGTCCATTCAATTCAAATATGGATCATTGAGCTACTACAAGCAGATATCATCATACGGTCCAATTCAAATGAAATTCCAAATGTGTTTATCCTAAATATGATGACAAAAGCAAAAAATGTGTATGTGTATGAATAAAGTGGATGATTATAAAGTTTGAACATGCTCGTATGTGTATATCTATAGGTTTGATATATGAATTTGAAATCACGAAATCCCGGCTTAAAAAATGTACCTCCGTTTAAATGAATTACAAAAGCTAATGATGGAGTTGAATTCCAAAATTCCAATCTTAGGTTTGTAATTCTGGTACATCAAGGTATATCACGCATGTTCAAAAGTATCGTCATCTCATAGTACAAACTGTGAAACAAATTGATCAACCATGAGTGCAAAATATCTCAATTACGCTAAAGTCCCTCAAATATAGACACCTCACTCTTTATCTGAAGTCACCCCCCCCCACCACCACCACCACACACACACACACATAGAGAAGTTGTTCTCTCCCCCAAACACCAACACACGAGCACATTAACACCCCTCTCTCTTGTAAAGTCCGAACCCCAACTTAGGTATCTATCACTTTGTCTCTCGGGCATGCACACATCTCTTCCCTCACTCTCTAGGTATCCCGCTATCTCTCTTACCCAAGCACACACACTATGTAGAGTGTATATTTCCCATACACACAAAACATCGCCCCCAAACGTCTATCTCCCTAGTTATGTTGTTCTCGCCACTCACCTCACACACCACCCCCACTACAAACAAGCACACTTTGTCTCCTTGTGCACCACTCTCCTCTTTCTATCTCTCCCACATGCGGACCCTCCCCAGCTCCTTCCCTGTATACCTATATGTCGTGACTCTTTGCATAGCTCCCTAATGTATAATCGTTCTTGATTTCGCACATTGTTCTCTACACCATCTATTATAGATCTCTCATGAAGTCCCTATCACACACACGATGACTCGCTTCCCTTGCGTCTCCATTCATAGGCCAATTTCGAATAACATCAACATTGTCTCCCTATCTATACGCCATTTATGGACACAAATGACCCCTCTTGCCCCCTCTCTTCCTCTCTCTCTCTCTCTCTCTCTCCGTCGCTAGCTCTCTCTTTCTATCGCTCTCACACCCCTCTCCCACACACACTCGATGTCTCTTCCAAATGGTCTGCTCCCCCCGCCTGCACCCGTACTATCTCGCTACTACACATGTCACACCATTCCCCCTTCCCTTATACTAGGTTTACATCATCAGTGGTCTCTCTACTCCACATACACTCTCTCCCTCTCACACACAAATGCGTGCACAAACACACGCAAGCACGCACAAACACCCATTTATCTGGATCCTCATCTCTCCTCATGTCCGCATGTGTATCTCACACACTCACTCTCTAATTATGTATATGTGTCTCCATGTTACACAACACAAAGCCCCATGTACATGTCTCTCTCTATCCTCCACACACATAGACACAAAGAATATGTTATCATTGCCTCAGTCTCTAACATATCACACGCACTCTCTCTCTCTCTCTCTCTCTCTCTCTCTCTCTCTCTCTCTCTCTCAAACACGCTCAACAAGGGTTTCCCCGTGAATAACTTACCGTCTATTCATCAACAATCGTGGCAGTACGGCGAACACGAGACGTGAAAAAGAATAAATCTACACGTGCTTAGACCACCTAGTATGACTACTAGGACTAGAGCAAGCCAAAAAGTGCGCCGCCGTCACCCCCTCCTTGTCGGCAACGGGAAAATCTTTGTTTTACACGGTCGAGAAGTCATTATGCTAAGGTCCCACATGCCGAGGTGTTGAATAGAATGTAGATGCTAGTTTACGGAAGCAAGTATCAATAATACGTTTGTATCTCCATACTTATATTTCTTCTCTTATAAAAAACTGAGTTGGTGATGATGGTACGTGTGCCATCTTGCAATATAGACCGTCCGATCTATATCTCGCGGATGGAAATTAAACTAAAAGATACCCGCACCCCTCTCCACATTTGCAGACAAGGCCTTCCCTCGTTCATCCTTATCTCTAACAAACCTCATTGTTGAGCAATTAAGAAAGGAACCTCTGGAACAAAGCGGCACGGTGGCCGCCGGCGTCGTCAATCCCCATGCCTCCGCTCAGTCCGACCACCAACCACCACCACACCCCACTCCTCTTCACCTTATCTCATATTTCTTGAGATATCATTAGTTTTTACACATGGGATTACTCCCGCAAGGGTCAATCACAACAAGTGTTTTATAGAAAAATGCATCTTGATGTTCCTTGCAATGCACGGATCTTGCTAGTACTCCTACACAAGACTAAGTTGGTGATGCTGGTGTGTCTGCCATCCGTCGTTTCTGGCCATTAGATCTACATCTAACGATTGTGAGGTATTGAAGTTGACGGGGACGGAGGGCTTTGTCAACTTAGTCAATATGAACGATTCTAGCTCCAGTGACCGTACGATGTCCATCCAACGGCCGTCGTGCTTCTTCAATCTCTGCTCTTCTGCTCCGGCTGCTCAAACAAGCACCGCGGACTGCTGCTCCCTCCTCCCGGCGGCTCTGCTGCCGTGCGGCGTCACCGCCCACCGTACTCCCATCACTGGCCTAGCCATCCCTCTACTCACCCACACTGTTGTTATTCTCCGCGACGACAGACGAACCATAAACCCTCGTGACAATCGTACTCCCCTCCGCGGGAAACAAGCGCCAAGTCTTCCCTGCATCGTGGCGTTCCTTCCTAGGCCTCGCCATCGTCCACCGCCACTGGTGCTCTCGGCGCGGCCTGGTCAGCGTGGTCAACAACCGACATGCATCTGAAGTGGATTTGACGCGGAGAGGCCGACAGCTGGGTCCACGGCCGCACGCAAGGAAATGCCTCCTTATTACGCGTAAAATAATGATTCCTCCACCTGACATCAGGGACCCACCGAAATGGCCTCAGTATTTCGCGAAAAATACGTTACCGCCGCTGACAGCTCGGACCCACCAGCTATATCTTCGCACGCAAGGAAGTGCCTCCTTATTACGCACAAAAAAATGAATACTTCCCCTGTTAGCTGGGACCCAGTATAGTGGCAGGATGACTTGTGGGCCTACTAAGTTGACGGGGACGGAGGGCTTTGTCAACTTAGTCAATATGCACAATTCTAGCTCCAGTGACCGTACGATGTCCATCCAACGGCCGTAGTGCTTCTTCAACCTCTGGTCTTCTTGCTCCAGCCGCCCAAACCAGCGCCGGTCGTGCCTCGTGCTCCTGCCTCCCGTGGCCGGCTACGATGCGGCGGAGGCCTCACCGCCCCCTACTACTCCCACCGATGGCCAGGCCATCCCTCTACTCACCCACACCCCCTGTTATTCTGCGGCGACGGCAGCCTCACACCGCAACGAACCAGTGAACCCTCGTATTCCTCTACGCGTGGGCATCCACTTCCGTGTCTTCCCCGGCTCTGTGCGTCCCCTTCCTAGGCCTCGCCGTCGTCCACCGCCCTGGTGCCCTTGGCGCGGCGTGGTCAACATGGTCAAGGAACGGCTTCCATCGGACGTGGACTATACGTGGAGAGGCTGACAGCTGGGTCCAAGGCCACAGTAAGGAAGTGCCTCCTTATTACGTGCAAAATAATTATTCCTCCACCTGACAGCGGGGACCCACCGGACGGGCCACCGATTTCGTGAAAAACGTTTCCCGACATTGCTGGGACCCACCAGCTACACCTTCGCACTCAAGGAAGTGCGTCCCGCCAAAAACAAAGCGGTTCGCCCCCTCCTGCTGGGACCCACCAGCTACATCTTGTGAGCAAGGAAGTGCTCGGCGGTGGGACCCACCGGTGAAGCGTCGTGGCGTTTTCATTCTGGTCATGACGATATCGTACATATATCTTGGTGGATGTAGAGGCGCGACGTGTCGTAGTAGTAGCGCGCACGTAGCATGTACATGTACGTCTGGTGACGACGGTGCAAGAAAGAAAATATGGCCACATATGTGTACATACGGGCGGGGTCTCGAACGCTTACTCGCGCTTGCGTACGGCGAGGGCTCGTTGACATGGTTGGGTCGGAACGGAGAAACAGCGTCGTCGTCATGTTCATGGGGAGGCAACGGAATGCATCGTGTTCATGGGGAGGCAACGAAATGCGTCGTGTTCATCGGGAGGCAACGGAACGCGTGGGAGCCAACTGGCTGGGTCGGAACGGAATGCGTGGTCGTGTTCATCGGGAGGGCTTGGACGGAACAGGCGATGGAAATGAGGCCTGGCATGCCGCAAAACGGAGGAAACGGACCTCCTACGTTCGGAACGGGGTCCTGTTGATCGGGAGGGGTGTGGCGTACCGCGAAACGGAGAAATGGACCTCCTACGGTCAAAGCGGGGTCTGTTGATCGGGAGGGTGTGGCGTGCATAAACGGATTTAAACGGACCTCCTACGGTCGTAAGCAGGGGTCTGTTGATCGGGAGGGTGTGGCGTGCCGCAAAACGGACGAAACGGACCTCCTACGGTCAAACGGGGTCTGTTCGCCGGGAGGGTGTGGCGCATCGCAAAAGCAGGACTCCATGGGATCTGTTCATCTCCACCGTCGACCTCCTCCGGCCTCCACGGGCTCCTGTTCATCCAGCCTCCACTTGCGCTACTCCACGGCTCTTGTTCAACCACCCTCCACCGTCTCTGTACATCCAGCCCTCCACACCACGGGGTCTGTTCAACCACCCTCCACGGGCACCCTCCACCGCTCTCGTTCATCCAGCCCTCCACCACACCACGGGTCATGTTCATCCGAGGCAACGCCACCGCTCACTATTCATCGAACCCCCCGCAATACTCATTGTTCATCCCAGGCAGCATCGATCAGCTTGATTAGCAGTAGCAAAGAATCGCTCGATCGGGTTCGATTAACAACCATCGATCGATCGCTTTCGGGTTCGATGAACGCGTAGCCTGCGATGCAATCGCTTCGGGTTGATTAGAGCTCAACGCCTCGCTTTTGCAGCAGATGTGTACGAGAGAAACGCACATCACTTGGCCCCCGACCTCCCACCGTAACAGGGAACTCGCCGAAATTTTCCTCACCCTCGCTTCTACCATGGTTTTTTCCGTCATGGACGGCCCAAAGAATGTCATGCAGCTGCGTCTCCGGCCCGCCCAGGACGAAAAGCCCATTTTCTGTAATGATTTTTTGTCATAGAAGTAGGAGCCCACCACATCTATGATGATACCGGGTTTTGTCACAATTATCGTCATAGAAGTGTCATATGTATGACAGAAAAAAAATTCGTTCGGCCCAAAATGTCACGAATGTGTCTTTTTTTGTAGTGTAGTGTTGATTACATCTTGTAGTTGATTACTATATGGTTTATTTGGTGGAATATTATATGTTCAGATCCAATATGCTATTTAATACCTGTAACGCCCTCGATGCGGCTATATCTCCCACGTGTCGAAGCACGACTTAGAGGCATAACCGCATTGAAAGCAATGTCGCAAGTGAGGTAATCTTCACACAACCCATGTAATACATAAGGGAAAAGAGATACATAGTTGGCTTACAATCGCCACTTCACACAATACATGAGTAAAACATTACATCATACAGATACAATCAAGGTCCGACTACGGAACCAAAATAAAAGAAGACTACCCCAAATGCTACGGATCCCGATCGTCCCAAGCTGGCTCCACTCTTGATCAATGAAGCGAAACAACACAAAGAACAAGATCTTCACGAGCTCCTCCTTGAGCTCGGGTCCATCACCGCACGGTCTCATCGGCACCTGCAAACTGGTTTGGAAGTATCTGTGAGTCACGGGGACTCAACAATCTCACACCGCGAGATCAAGACTATTTAAGCTTAAAGGTAGGACAGGGGTAGTGAGGTGGAGCTGCAGCAAGCGACTAGCATATATGGTGGCTACATACGCAAATGAGAGCGAGAAGAGAAGGCAAAAGCACGGTCGAACAACTATGATCAAGAAGTGATCCTGAAACTGCTTCGTCAAACATAACTCCAACACGTGTTCACTTCCCGGACCCGCCGAGAAGAGACCATCACGGTTACACACGCGGTTGGTGTATTTTAATTGAGATCCACTTCGGTTTTCTACAACGGACATTAACAAATTCCCATCGCCACATAACCGCTGGCACGGCTTTGAAAGTTCAAACCCTGCAGGGTGTCCCAACAGCCCATGATAAGCTCTCGCGATCAACGAAGAATAGACCTTCTCCCGGGAAGACCGATCAGTCTCGGAATCCGGCTACAAGACATTTCACAGCAATAAAACAAGTCCAGCAAGACCTCCGGCGTGCCGACACCACGATAGTAGCGCGTATCTCGTCTCGAGCCACGACCGGATAAGCTAAGCGTCACAGTACCGAGCGTAACCCAAGTTGCCAAGGGATGGGCCCATACGGTGCTCTAGTTTGGACCAACGCTAGACAAGCACCGGCCCGGGGATAAATAAAGATGACCCTTGAGAGCGCGACTCCCAAGGGAAAAAGGCTAGGAGAGGCAAATGTAGAACCAATGTTGGGCCTTCTTTGGAAAAGTCTTATTCAAAGCGAACTGTCAAGGGGTCCCATAAATCACCCGACCGCGTTAGGGGCGCAAAATCCGGGAACATAATACCGATATGACGGAAACTAGGGCGGCAAGAGTGGAACAAAACACGGGCATAAGGCCGAGCCTTCCACCCTTTACCAAGTATATAGATGCATTAATTAAATAAGATATATTGTGATATCCCAACAAGTAAACATGTTCCAACAAGGAACAACATCTTCATGTTACAACAAGGAACAAACTTCATCTTCACCGCAACTAACAACGCTATAAGAGGGCTGAGCAAAGCGGTAACATAGCCAAACAATGGTTTGCTAGGAAAGGATGGTTAGAGGTTTGACATGGCAATGTGGGTGGCATGATATAGCAAGTGGTAGGCATCGTAGCATAGGCATAGCAAAAGAGCGAGCATCTAGCAAGCAAATATAGAAGTGATTTCGAGGGTATGGTCATCTTGCACGAAATCCGCAAGGAAGAAGAACGAATCCATGAAGAAGAACGAGCGGAGGAAGTCGAGCGAATCCTCACAACTCCGGAACGAACCGAAGCTAACGAGAGACACGAACCGGAAAGAAGCAAACAACATAGTAAACAACCATCACATAAACATGGCATGATGCACAAACAAATATGATGCATGTCCGGTTTAATGAGGCATGGCATGGCAATATGCACAAACAACACTACAAGTTAAGTGGAGCTCAATATGCAACGAGTTGCATATTGATGAACACTCTAACACTTATTTAGTTCTCTCCCGATTAGGTACTCAACATTATTAAATGTTATTAAACATGGCAAGAGGTGGAGCATAATTAAACTAGCTATTTAGGCAAGTTTAAATGAGGCCGAAAATAAGAAACAACAATTCCGGAAAATCCCCATGAGCAATGTTTTAGTTTCGGTACTGTTCTGCCCTAAACACAATTTTAGAGTTGTTAAACAGCAACATAAAGTGGACCATGTTAATCTAGGCAATTTTCCACCCCATTTACATATAAAGAACATTTAATTCCGAGTTACGGTTATTTAGTTATGAAATAAATCATTTTAACATGGCATATTAGCAAATTAAATCAAACATCAATTTAAACATTTTTAACATAGATGAAAGTGGCATATTATTAATCTACACAAAATTCTAAGCATTTTACATGTTAAAATCATTTTAATCCGATGCACGGTTAATGAGTTATTAAATGCATGAAGTTTAGGGTCCAATCTGAAACTGTAATTCTGGATAAATTAGACAAATTCGCAGACGGTAAAAAAACGAAAGCGGGCGAATCAGTAGCCTGGCCCAACAGGAACAGCGCTGGGGGCATCTCACCATGGGCTTTGGCCGGTCGGTGGCGCAGGAGGTGGAAGGGGCGCTGGGCTGGGAGGCCGTGGCTGGGCTGTGGCCGGGAGATGGGCCAGCGAGGGGCGCGCGCCCCGCGCTGCCTGAGCCAGCCCGAACAGGCGCTCTCCTCTTCCTCAATCCCTCTGGATCGAGGGAGGCAGGGCGGCAGCGGTCAATGGCGCGCGGGAGGCACGACGAGGAGGCAAGGAACCGGCGGGAAGGCGAGGCACGGCCAGGATCCGCCAGATCCGGTGGTGGGAACCCGTTCCGGGGTTGCGGCGCCGGAGGTGAAGATCCGCGAGCTCGGGCGCCGGCTTCCATGGCACATGTTACCAAGACGGAGAGAGAGAGAGAGTAGTTAGAGATGAGGGGAGCAGCAAGGGGGAGAGGAGGAGAAACCGAAAGGGCGGAGGAGACTGGCTCGGCGTCACACCGCGGCGTAGGCGCTGGTCGCTTCCGGGGATCGGGCGCGCGGCAGAGAAAGGCGGCTTCGGGCGCTGGGGATTCTGCAGGCGGCAGCGGCGGCTCGGGCCCGCTTAGGCCCGAGGGACGGGCCGCGGATGGGCAAGGAGGGCAGCGGTGAAGTGGGGGCTAGAGGCGGCGTGGCGACGTCCGGTTGGTGGGCGACGCCTCGGTGGCGGCGCAACCAACAGAAGCGCCAAGTGGCGAGGATGAGGTGGAGGTGCGGAAATGGAGGAGAGGAGGTGGGAGGCGGCTGGCTGAGGAGGGAGGTTGGTGGCGCGGAATTTGAGGGGGAGGGTAGGTAGCTGCCCAAAATGGAAGGGGAGGGGGTTTAAATAGGAAAGGGGGGCTAGGGTTAGGTGTTTTGCTCCGTTTTCGGACCCTCGGATCACGATCCAATGGTCCGGATCGGAGGGGTCTTAGGTGAGGGGTTGGTGGGCTGTGTAGAAGATTTGGGCTGAGAGGAGAGAAGAGAAGGCAGCCCTACAACGGTTTTCGGAGACCGAAAACACCCGACGAAATATACCGGCTATATCGCGGCAGTAGGTTTAACGGTTGGACAGTCAAACGAACTCCGAATGCGACGAAACTTGGCAGGCGGCCTGTCTACACTATAATAAGACCGCATGACAAGTTGCAACCCATTCCGAGAACATTATTATGCCACTTATAAAATAATATTTGGAGGTGCAGCAGGCGCGCGAGTGTATCCGGACTCGGAGCGGACAACGGAGAGAACTGACGGAACTCGAGCGGATGCAAGTTTTGAAAAACATGCGGATGAAATGCAGATGATGCCATGAGATGAAATGCATAACAAGAACAAAATGCAAAACAACAGACAAAACCCAACCACGAAGGAAATAATAAATCACATCTCCGGAAAGGGCAAGAGTCGGAGTTACGAATATGGAAAGTCGTATCCGGGGTGTTACAACACTCCACCACTACGAGAGGATCTCGTCCCGAGATCTAGGATGGCACCGGGGGAAAAGGAAGAGGAAGAGAAGAGGTAAAACTAAGTTGCTTCTTTGACAAGCAGAGTGAAACCAAAGAACCTTGAGAGGTTGAGCAAAATGAAAGAAAGAAAACAACGAAGATGAACAAGGTTGAAAACAATCCGTTAGAAACGAGGAACAAGGAACATTACGATACTTGAAGGTTGAAAAGGCATGAATCAAGAGTTTAATGGACAAGATAGAATTCGAAACCACTCCGTTTAAAACAAGATGAGAGAGGAAAAATTCGGGCAGCACTCCGATTGAGCTTGGAAGGAATATAGCATGAACTTGAGAAGATGGGATGATACTTGATGAAATCAACAACACACTGCCTCCGGAACTATTGAAAGAGTGGCACAAGGGGGTAAGAAAGATTTCAGACAGCTCTCCGGTTGAGGAAGCAGGCAAAACTTGATAAGATGAGAGAACTCGAATGAAAACACGACACTCCGGTTAAAAACGATAAGCAAGGAAAAGAACATGAACTTGACAAAAGAAAGATGATGGGTCGAAGAGTGCAACATCACAATGCCTCCGGAAGAAAAATTGAAGATAGGTCGTTGGACTAAAGGAATGGAGAATAAAATGACAACTTCTACCACAAATGAGTTTGAAAGAAACATCCTTACAAACAAGGATAGAACGGAGTTGTTGGAAAATCAACAACGAAAGGATAAGCTTGTAGTGGGCTTATGGAAAAGACCTCAAAAATTATGAGGTGAAATTCTGCCACTAACGAAAACAATTGATTGACTTGATAACAACAAGGAGACGAGAAAATTGTTTCACCGGGAGGACAAATGAAGAACTTGGGTCATTAATAAGCACCATAAATAGCAACAATCCTTAGGGAAAAACTTTAGGTGAAATATAGCCCAAGATAAGTCCAGTGAAGAGATTGATGGATTTAAAATACCTCATTCTTGACAACATGTGAATCATGAAACACGAAGGGAAATTGCCAAGAGTGACATAACACCATCTCAAGAGATAAGGTAGAAAGAATTGCACTTCGGAATGCAAGAAGAAGAATGCTTGAACGCCTCAAAACAAAACATGTGTTGAACACCATGCTTATTTGAAGTATGGCTTGGCGGATCATAACTCCGAGAGAAATCTTGAATGCCAATTAATAATTAAAAGAATCCTTGACGAACCATCATGTAGAGCCTCCATGAAGAACTCCGGTAAACAAAAGGATGATAAAAGAAAGAGAAGTTGACAACACAAGGTGAAGCCTTGCGGTGATAAGATGAAGCTTTGAAATGATATAACCGAGAAAAGTTGGAACTCCGGAAAGAAAGATGAACAAATGAAATCAAGAATTTTGATGATCCTCCGGAATAAGGAATTGAACTTACTCGATGAAACAAGAATAAGAATTACATTATGCTCATCCTTCACCAATTAAATTGATGACAAGCAATGGATTTGTCATACTACTTATTCCCGTAGAAAAGATTAAGATAGATATGGCGCAAACTTGGGAAGGTCTTCAACGAACCACCGGTGGAATTGGAAAGAACGAATGAGTCTATATGATAACGAAGGAAAAGAACTCTTGAACAAACCACCATAATAATTGAGAATGAACGTAGCAAAGGCACAATTCACCGGGAAGAATTGGAAAACGAATAAAGATGCTTGACAAAATTTAGATACATTAGAACGAAGAGATCATGAACTGATTAGAGGATATTTGCATGATGCACCGGTAAGATTTGGAAAAACCCAAGTTGAACGCTTGAATGAATAATTCTGAGATGATGGGCTCCGAAGAATCAAACTGAAAAGACTCCTGAAATGCTCCGGGTGGGTTAAAAGAATTCTCACAATCAAAACAATTATGAGGATGGCACGAAGCTAGAACCATGAATCTTGAAGAGAAAGAAGCGAGATTTAAGAGAAACTCTTCTTCGATCTTCAAAATTCGAGAATGACGACGAGAACATCACCATGAATTATTGAAGCACTCCGGAATGAAAATTAGGAAGGTTGAACCAACAATGAAAAGAATGTGAAAGATCTTGGAGAAAAACAAGACTGATGATAATTCATTCTTACGTCAAACTTGCAATGAATTTGGGAATAGCTCTGGAAAATTAGAAGAGTCAGGTAAGATCCTGGAAAAAGACCTGTGGGTTAGGGCCCACCCAAAAGAACCACCGTTGAACAATTGTTTGAAATAGATATTGCACCGGTAGAATTAAATGGCTTGGATGAGATAGCATCCTCAAAAGAACTTGAGTGAATTGAGAATGGAAACTAGAATCTTCTGTGATATCTTCAACACTCCGGAACAATTGAATAGCGAGAAGTGGATGATTAAGAGATGCACCGACATGAGAAAGCATTTGAAATGATGAAAAGAATACGATCAACACTGAAAACTTGACTAAATCCACCGGAGAAGAAAATTAGAATGGAACAATGATAAGGTTAAAGCTTCCTTAGCGTCTTCATGAGAAATCACCGGATAAAACATTAAAGGAAAAGAATGAAGAAACTTCACTCAATAAAAATGGATACTTGATGAAGAAATCTGAGTCCTTGAAGAAAAAGGGGTGGGAGGGCGGGAAAACAAACAACTTGGGTCGGATGAAACGAACACCGTTGAGAAAAAGCTTAGAATTGATCTTGCGAATGTTGGAATGATCGGATTCACTTGAAGAGAAGCACGCCGGTTGAGAAAAGAACTGACATGACAAGCTCAGTGATCAAGAAGGATTAGTATTCACATAGCAATATGAGAACACCAATTAGGAAAGGTATGGAATCAACACTTGACATTGAAGCAACTCGAATACCACAAAAACAAAACAAAGGATTGGCTTCAAGAATGAGCCGGAACAAACACATGATAGAGATTTCGCCCAAAGTGTTCGTGGTGGGGCCCACACGGACACGACGTATAGCGGACGTCACGAATGACAAACAAGACGTCCCCGAATCAGCATAGCCAAGGATTCTTTAAGGCGTCTCGCGACCATTAGAATCGACCGTGAATGGGCGGACCACTAGGCGTTGAACCCCAATCTCAAATCATACATCCGCCGGAAAGAATATCACGTAAGCTACTAGAATTCCCACCTATAAACTCCCGAAACTTTCGGTTATGCAATCTGGTGTTGGGGATACGGGGACACAAAATATATCACCCAAACTAACAATACCTAGATCCAGCTTTATCCATCCGTCAACACATAACCAAGAAATCCTCGAAATCGTGTACCTCGACCTTGAAAAACATCCGTTATACAAGTCATGGCAATACTCCCTTTTCACAAGATCTTTGGGCTATCAGGTTATCTCACCAACAACTGCACAAAAGAGATTTCGATGTCGGCAAAACTCGGTATTCCAGAATCTGCAGCGATAAAATTGTGGCGACAACACCTCGGAGCTCAACTCCCGGGACACCGCCACAACCCCTAAATGTCGGGAGGCACCAAGAACAATGTTCTCGTCACAAAACCATCGAACGATTCCAAGATACCCACGTGATCCTAAAAAAATTTTAGTGAAATTTGAGAAGAGAAGAGTCAAAACTCTCGTCGGGAGACCTCACCAGAGCGGCGAAGGACCGAGGAGTAAAAAGAATCCTACTCTCCGATATATATAATCCTAAGACTCAAAACATTTTCCATTCTAGACTCAACAACGTCGACAAACAATCAAGTAGGGGCTCCTAAGTCGGGAAGGCTCGATTACCAACTTAGCGCCCTCGATGCGGCTATATCTCCCACGTGTCGAAGCACGACTTAGAGGCATAACCGCATTGAAAGCAATGTCGCAAGTGAGGTAATCTTCACACAACCCATGTAATACATAAGGAAAAGAGATACATAGTTGGCTTACAATCGCCACTTCACACAATACATGAGTAAAACATTACATCATACAGATACAATCAAGGTCCGACTACGGAACCAAAATAAAAGAAGACTACCCCAAATGCTACACAGATCCCGATCGTCCCAACTGGCTCCACTCTTGATCAAGCTGAAGCGAAACAACACAAAGAACAAGATCTTCACGAGCTCCTCCTTGAGCTCGGGTCCATCACCGCACGGTCTCATCGGCACTGCAAACTGGTTTGGAAGTATCGTGAGTCACGGGACTCAGCAATCTCACACCAGCGAGATCAAGACTATTTAAGCTTAAAGGTAGGACAGGGTAGTGAGGTGGAGCTGCAGCAAGCGACTAGCATATATGGTGGCTACATGCGAATGAGAGCGAGAAGAGAAGGCAAAAGCACGGTCGAACAACTATGATCAAGAAGTGATCCTGAAACTGCTTACGTCAAACATAACTCCAACACCGTGTTCACTTCCGGACCCCCGAGAAGAGACCATCACGGTTACACACGCGTTGGTGTATTTTAATTGAGATCCACCGGGTTTTCTACAACCGGACATTAACAAATTCCCATCTGCCACATAACGCGGCACGGCTTTGAAAGTTCAAACCCTGCGGGGTGTCCCAACAGCCCATGATAAGCTCTCGCGATCAACGAAGAATAGACCTTCTCCCGGAAGACCGATCAGTCTCGGAATCCGGCTACAAGACATTTCACAGCAATAAAACAAGTCCAGCAAGACCTCCGGCGTGCCGACACCACGATAGTAGCAGCAGCGTATCTCGTCTCGAGCCACGACCGGACAAGCTAAGCGTCACAGTACCGGCGTAACCCAAGTTGCCAAGGGATGGGCCCATACGGTGCTCTAGTTTGGACCAACGCTTAGACAAGCAATCGCCCGGGGATAAATAAAGATGACCCTTGAGAGCGCGACTCCCAAGGGAAAAAAGGCTAGGAGAGGCAAATGTAGAACCAATGTTGGGCCTTTTTGGAAAAGTCTTATTCAAAGCGAACTGTCAAGGGGGTCCCATAAATCACCCGACCGCGTTAGGGACGCAAAATCCGGGAACATAATACCGATATGACGGAAACTAGGGCGGCAAGAGTGGAACAAAACACCAGGCATAAGGCCGAGCCTTCCACCCTTTACCAAGTATATAGATGCATTAATTAAATAAGATATATTGTGATATCCCAACAAGTAAACATGTTCCAACAAGGAACAACATCTTCATGTTACAACAAGGAACAAACTTCATCTTCACCTGCAACTAACAACGCTATAAGAGGGGCTGAGCAAAGCGGTAACATAGCCAAACAATGGTTTGCTAGGAAAGGATGGTTAGAGGTTTGACATGGCAATGTGGGTGGCATGATATAGCAAGTGGTAGGCATCGTAGCATAGGCATAGCAAAAGAGCGAGCATCTAGCAAGCAAAGATAGAAGTGATTTCGAGGGTATGGTCATCTTGCCTGAAATCCCGCAAGGAAGAAGAACGAATCCATGAAGAAGAACGAACGGAGGAAGTCGAACGAATCCTCACAACTCCGGAACGAACCCGAAGCTAACGAGAGACACGAACCGGAAAGAAGCAAACAACATAGTAAACAACCATCACATAAACATGGCATGATGCACAAACAAATATGATGCATGTCCGGTTTAATGAGGCATGGCATGGCAATATGCACAAACAACACTACAAGTTAAGTGGAGCTCAATATGCAACGAGTTGCATATTGACGGAACACCACAACACTTATTTAGTTCTCTCCCGATTAGGTACTCAACATTATTAAATGTTATTAAACATGGCAAGAGGTGGAGCATAATTAAACTAGCTATTTAGGCAAGTTTAAATGAGGCCGGAAATAAGAAACAACAATTCCGGAAAATCCCCATGAGCAATGTTTTAGTTTCGGTACTGTTCTGCCCTAAACACAATTTTAGAGTTGTTAAACAGCAACATAAAGTGGACCATGTTAATCTAGGCAATTTTCCACCCCATTTACATATAAAGAACATTTAATTCCGAGTTACGGTTATTTAGTTATGAAATAAATCATTTTAACATGGCATATTAGCAAATTAAAGCAAACATCAATTTAAACATTTTAACATAGATGAAAGTGGCATATTATTAATCTACACAAAATTCTAAGCATTTTACATGTTAAAATCATTTTAATCCGATGCACGGTTAATGAGTTATTAAATGCATGAAGTTTAGGGTCCAATCTGTAAAAGCTGTAATTCTGGATAAATTAGACAAATTCATGAGACGGTAAAAAAAAAAGCGGGCGAATCCGTAGCCTGGCCCAACAGGAACAAAGGCTGGGGGCATCTCACCATGGGCTTTGGCCCGGTCGATGGCGCAGGAGGTGGAAGGGCGCTGGGCTGGGGAGGAGGCTACTGGGGCTGGCTGTGGCCGGGAGATGGGCCAGCGAGAGGCGCGGCCCACGCGCACCGAGCCAGCCGAGCAGGCGCTCTCCTCTTCCTCAATCCCTCTGGATCGAGGGAGGCAGGGCGGCAGCGGTCAATGGCGTCGCGGGAGGCACGACGAGGAGGCAAGGAACCGGCGGGGAAGGCGAGGCACGACCGGGATCCGCCAGATCCGGTGGTGGGGAACCCGTTCCCGGGGTTGCGGCGCCGGAGGTGAAGATCCGGCGAGCTCGGGCGCCGGCTTCCATGGCACATGTTACCAAGACGGAGAGAGAGAGAGTAGTTAGAGATGAGGGAACGGCAAGGGAGAGGAGGAGAAACCGAAAGGGCGGAGGAGACTGGCACGGCGCCACCGGCGGCGAGGCGCTGGTCGCTCTGGGGATCGGGCGCGGCAGAGCGCGGCGGAAGCTTCGGTATGAGGAGTTCTTGAGCGTGCTGCGGGCTCGGGCCCGCTTAGGCCTGAGGACGGGACGCGGATGGGCAAGGAGGGCAGCGGTGAAGTGGGGCGCTGAGGCGGCGTGGCGACGTCCGGTTGGGGGCGACGCCTCGGTGTGGCGCAGCCAACCGAAGCGCGCCAAGTGGCGAGGGATGAGGTGGGGCGCGGAAATGGAGGAGAGGAGGTGGGAGGCGGCTGGCTGAGGAGGGAGGTTGGTGGCGCGAATTTGAGGGGAGGGTAGGTAGCTGCCCAAAATGGAAGGAGGGGTTTAAATAGGAAAGGGGGCTAGGGTTAGGTGTTTTGCTCCGTTTTCGGACCCTCGGATCACGATCTAATGGTCCGGATCGGAGGGTCTTAGGTGAGGGGTTGGTGGGCTGTGTAGAAGATTTGGGCTGAGAGGAGAGAAGAGAAGGCAGCCCGACAACGGTTTTCGGAGACCGAAAACACCCGACGAAATATACCGGCTATATCGCGGCAGTAGGTTTAACGGTTGGACAGTCAAACAAACTCCGAATGCGACGAAACTTGGCAGGCGGCCTGTCTACACTATAATAAGACCGCATGACAAGTTGCAACCCATTCCGAGAACATTATTATGCCACTTATAAAATAATATTTCGGAGGTGCCGCGGGCGCGTGCGAGTGTATCCGGACTCGGAGCGGACAACGAGAGAGGCAGCGGAACCCGAGCGGATGCAAGTTTTGAAAAACATGCGGATGAAATGCAGATGATGCCATGAGATGAAATGCATAACAAGAACAAAATGCAAAACAACAGACAAAACCCAACCACGAAGGAAATAATAAATCACATCTCCGGAAAGGGCAAGAGTCGGAGTTACGAATATGGAAAGTCGTATCCGGGGTGTTACAATACCCCTTTGATCTTGAGCATGATTATCATTTGTGAGTAGTTACTTTTGTTCTTGAGGTCACGGGAGAAATCATGTTGCAAGTAATCATGTGAACTTGACATGTGTTCGATATTTTGATAGTATGTATATTGTGATTCCCTTAGTGGTGTCATGTGAACATCGACTACATGACACTTCACCATTTTTGGGCCTAAGGGAATGCATTGTGGAGTAGCAATTAGATGATGGGTTGCGAGAGTGACAGAAGCTTAAACCCTAGTTTATGCGCTATTCTGTAAGGGACTGATTGGATCCAAAAGTTTAATGCTATGGTTAGAATATATTCTTAATACTTTTCTCATAGTTGCGGATGCTTTAGGGAGGGTTAATCATAAGTAGGAGCTTTGTTCAAATACGAACAGCACCTAAGCACCGGTCCACCCACATATCACATTATCAAAGTACCGAACACGAATTAAACCAACATGATGAAAGTGACTAGATGAAAATCCCGTGTACCCTCAAGAACGCTTTGCTTATCATAAGAGACTGTTTTGGCCTGTCCTTTGCCTCAAAAGGATTGGGCTACCTTTCTGCACTTTTTTACTATTATTACTTGCTCGTTACAAATTACTTTGCTATCAAACTACTCTGCTACTTATAATTTCAGCACTTGCAGACATTACCTTGCTGAAAACCACTTGTCATTTCCTTCTGCTCCTCATTGGGTTCGACACTGTTACTTATTGAAAAGAGCTACAATTGATTCCCTATACTTGTGGGTCATCAAGGCTATTTTCCGGTGCCGTTGCCGGGGAGTGAAGCGCCTTTGGCAAGTGGAATTTGGTAAGGAAACATTTATATAGTGTGCTGAAATTTATTGTCACTTGTTACTATGGAAAACAATCCTTTGAGGGGTTTGTTCAGGGTATCTTCACCTCGACTGGAACCACAATTAGCTACCCCTCAACCTACTGCACCTACTAAAAATATTGAATATGAAATTCCTTCAGGTATGATAGAACAACTGCTAGCTAATCCTTGTGCAGGAGATGGAACCGAATATCCTGATATGATTTTGATATATGTAGAACAAATTTGTGGATTGTTCAAGCTTGCAGGTTTACCCGGAGATGAAGTTATGAAAAAAAAATCCCTTTATCTTTGAAGGTAAAAGCATTGGCATGGTATAGGCTATGCGATGATATTGGATCTTGGAATTGGAATCATTTGAAATTGGAGTTCCACCAAAAACTTTATCCTATGCATCTAGTTCATTGTGATCGGAATTATATATATAATTTTTGGCCTCGTGGAGGAGAAAGTATCGCTCTATATTGGGGGAGGCTTAAGTCAATGTTATATGAAAGTGCGTTATATCGACTAGAGGGGGGGTGAATAGGTGATTTTTACAAATTCGTCACTGAGGAATTTCAAGGTGAGGAAATTCCTAAGTCACGAACAACTAGCAGCGGAATAAGTACTCAGATGCAAGCATAACAGAGCAGTAGCACATTCATCATGATGAAATGAAAACAAGCACAGAGTACAAGTAGCGTAAACACAGGATAAGCAGGCTGAAGACAAACTGACTGAAGAATTAGAACTGAGGAAATTGAGAAAGTCTTCAGTCAAAGTCTTCAAACAGTAACGATCAAGTACAACAACTTATGAATGACGAAATGGAAGGGTTGAGGAAGTAGAACCAGTAGCTCGGTGAAGACAGTGATTTGGTAGACCAGTTCCAACTGTTGTGTCAGTCGTACGTCTGGTTGGAGCAGCTAGGTATTTAAACCTGAGGACACCCAGTCCCAGACACACAGTCCTCACTGTATTCTCCTTGAGCTAAGGTCACATAGACCTCGCCCAATCACTCGTGGTAAGTCTTCAGGTGACTTCCAAACCTTCACAGACTCGGTCACTCGGCGATCCACGATTTCCTCTTGGTTACTCTAGACCATGACGCCTAACCGTCTGGAGGATGCATGCACAGTACTCAAAGGTAACAAGCTTCGGTTCCACACAGGAACAATCTCTTCAGTGATGCTCAATCACTTTGGGTTTGTAGGTGTTTGGGTTTGTGCTTTCCTCACTTGATGATTTTCACTCAAAGTCCTCAAAGGATGGGATGCTCTCAATGACAAGTGTTAGTTTCTCTCGGAGCAGCCAACCAGCTGGTGGTTGTAGGGAGTGGCTATTTATAGCCTAGGGAGCAGCCTGACATGATAAGACATAAATGCCCTTCAATGATATGACCGTTAGGTGGGTAGATATTTTGGGACAGCTGGCGCATAGCACAGCAACGGTCGGATATTTGAGTATCAAATTCCTCAGGGCTATGATCCTCACTTGTAGGCAATCCGCACTAGCGAATTCCTAACTCCTCAGTCAAAAAAAATTCCTTAGAGAACAAAAGATCTTCGTCTCTGTCACTGAAGAAATTGACTGAACTGTATGAGATTTCCAATGGCTTCACTCAAAAGAATTGGTAGGTGTAGGATTTTGAGATGAGCATCACTTGGAAACTTTTTTCCTTAGTTTTACCTCGACCCCCTTTAACAGTACGGTGTTTCCTATGACTCAAGAAAGAGAAAACGAAACTACAAAACAAAAGTCTTCACACTTCATATTCCTCGCATGAATATCAAGTCTTCACGGTCACACCAATTTCTTCACTTTCAAAGTCTTTAGAAAGCCAAAGTCTTCAGTTGAAGACATTCATTTTTAGGGGTCGACTTTCTCTGTAAATATCAAACACCTCATAGACTTATAGACCTGTGTACACTCACAAACGCATTAGTCCCTTAACCTATAAGTCTTCAATACACCAAAATCACTAAGGGGCACTAGATGCACTTACATTCTATTCATGCCCCAATCATGAGCTCTCAAGAGAAATTATTATCCGGAACGTTTATGCTCGGCTTTCTCGTAGTGATCAAACCATGCTCGATACCTCTTGTGCTGGTTCTTTTATGAAGAAGACTATTGAATTCCGGTGGGTTCTTTTGGAAAGAATTAAATGCAACTCTGAAGTTTGGGAACTCGACGAACGTAAAGAGTCGGGTATTAAACTTAAGTATGATTGTGTTAAATATTTTATGAATACCGATGCTTTTCAAAAGTTTAGCACTAAATATGGATTTGACTCTGAGATAGTAGCCTCCTTTTGTGAATCATTTGCTACTCATGTTGATCTCCCTAAAGAGAAGTGGTTTAAATATTACCCACGTATTAAAGAAGAAATTAAAGAACCGGTACCAGTTAAAGAAGAAACTATACTTTACAATGTTGATCCAGTTGTTCCTTCTGCTTATATTGAGAAACCACCTTTCCCTGTTAGGATAAAGGAACATGCTAAAGTTTCAACTGTGGTCAACAAAAGCTATATTAGAACACCTAAACCTAACGAACAAATCAAAGTAGAACCTAGTATTGCTATGGTTAAAGATCTCTGGGAAGAAAATGTAGATGGGCATGTTATTTACTTCTGTGAAGAAGCTGCTAGAATTGCCAAACCTGATAAAAAGGATAAACATAGACCTGTTGTTGGCATGCCTGTCATCTTAGTTAAAATCGGAGATCACTGTTATCATGGTTTATGAATGATATAGCACCTTATATCAAGAAATTATGAATGATATAGCACAGAGATAGAAGACATAGATGTTACTATTAAACTTGCTAATAGAGACACTATATCACCAATTGGGATTGTTAGAGATGTTGAAGTCTTGTGTGGGAAAATAAAATACCCTACTGATTTTCTTGTTCTTGGTTCCCCACAAGATGACTTTTGTCCCATTATCTTTGGTAGACCTTTCTTGAACACCGTTAATGCTAGAATAGATTGTGAGAAGCAAACTGTCGGTGTTAGTTTTGGTGATGAGTCTCATGAGTTTAATTTTTCCAAGTTTAGTAGAGAACTTGATGAAAAATAATTGCCTAGTAAGGATGAATTAATTGGTCTTGCTTCTATTGTTGTGCCTCCTACTAATCCACTAGAACAAAATTTGCTAGACCATGAAAATGATTTACATATGCATGAAAGAAATGAAATAGATAAGATTTTCTATGAACAGCGTCCTCTGCTTAAACACAATTTGCCTATTGAAACTCTAGGAGGTCCTCCTCCACCTAAAGGTGATCCTATGTTTGAATTAAAACAATTGCCAGACACTTTGAAATATGCTTATCTTGATGAAAAGAAGATATACCCTGTTATTATGAGTGCTGACCTTTCATAACATGAAGAAGAAAGATTATTGAAAGTTCTAAGGAAGCACCGAGCTGCTATTGGATATACTTGATGATTTAAAGGGCATTAGTCCCACTCTATGTCAACACAAAATTAATATGGAACCTGATGCTAAACCCGTTGTTGATCACCAACGTCGGTTAAACCCGAAGATGAAATAAGTGGTAAGAACGGAAATATGAAAAATTCTGGAAGCAGGTATAATCTATCCTATAGCTGACAGTAGATGGGTGATTCATGTTCATTCTGTCCCTAAGAAAGGAGGTATAACTGTTGTTCCTAATGATAAGAATGAACTTATTCCACAAAGAATTGTTACAGGCTATAGAATGGTAATTGATTTTAGAAGATTAAACAAAGCAACTAGAAAAGATAATTACCCTCTGCCTTTTATTGATCAAATGCTTGAAAGATTATCTAAGCACACACACTTTCACTTCCTTGATGGATATTCTGGTTTTTCACAAATACCTGTTTCTCAACCTTATCAATAAAAGATCACTTTTACTTACCCCTTTGGAACCTATGCTTATAGACATATGCCTTTCGGATTATGTAATGCACCTGCTACCTTTCAAAGATGTATGACTGCTATATTCTCTAACTTTTGTGAAAAGATTGTTGAGGTTTTCATGGATGACTTCTCTGTTTATG
The DNA here is from genome assembly GCA_021605205.1 of Aegilops longissima. Lineage (NCBI taxonomy): Eukaryota > Viridiplantae > Streptophyta > Magnoliopsida > Poales > Poaceae > Aegilops > Aegilops longissima. The sequence continues at coordinate 25,617 of JAHIAM010005288.1, forward strand.
GGTAGTCTTTTGATGATTGTTTAAGCAATCTTGATCGAGTTTTGCAGAGATGTGAACAAACAAATATTGTCTTGAATTTGGGAGAAGTGCATGGTTAATGAAGTCATTGTATTGGGTCATAAAATTTCTGAAAGAGGTATTGAAGTGGACAAAGCTAAGGTTGATGCAATTGAGAAAATGCCATGTCCTAAAGATGTAAAAGGTATTTGTAGTTTTCTTAGGTCATGCTGATTTCTATAGGAGATTTACCAAAGACTTTTCTAAAGTTTCTAGGCCTCTTAGAATCTTTTGCAAAAGGATGTTCCTTTTGTTTTTGATGATGATTGTTTAGAAGCCTTTGAAACACTCAAAAAGACTTTAACTTCTGCACCTATTGTTCAACCACCTGATTGGAACTTGCCTTTTGAAATTATGTGTGATGCTAGTGATTATGTTGTTGGTGCTGTTCTAGGACAAAGAGTTGATAAGAAACTGAATGTTATTCATTATGCTAGTAAAACTCTAGATAGTGCTCAACAAAACTATGCTACTACTGAAAAAGAATTCTTAGCAGTGGTGTTTGCCTATGATAAACTTAGACCTTATATTGTTGATTCCAAAGTAATTGTTCACACCGATCATGCTGCTATTAAATATCTTATGGAAAAGAAAGATGCTAAACCTAGACTTATCGATGGGTTCTCTTGTTACAAGAATTTTATTTACATATCATTGATAGAAAAGGAGCTGAGAACCCCGTAGCTGATAATTTATCTAGGCTTGAAAATTTTCCTGATGACCCACTACCTATTGATGATAATTTTCCTGATGAGCAGTTAGCTGCAATAAATGTTGCTCATAATACTCCTTGGTATGCTGATTATGCTAATTACATTGTTGCTAAATATTTACCACCTAGCTTTACATACCAACAAAAGAAAAAATTCTTCTATGATTTAAGACATTACTTTCGGGATGACCCACATCTTTATAAAGAAGGAGTAGATGGTATTACTAGATGTTGTGTACCTGAGCATGAACATGGACAAATCCTACGGAAATGTCACTCTGAAGCTTATGGAGGGCATCATGCTGGAGATAGAACTGCTCACAAGGTACTGCAATCTGGATTTTATTGGCCTGCTCTCTTCAAGGATGCCTGTAAGTTCGTCTTATCTTGTGATGAATGTCAAAGAATAGGTAATATCAGTAAGCGTCAAGAAATGCCTATGAACTATTCACTTGTTGTTGAACCATTTGATGTTTGGGGATTTGATTACATGGGACCTTTTCCTTCCTCTAGTGGGTATACACATATTTTGGTTGTTGTTGATTATGTTACTAAATGGGTAGAAGCTATTCCAACTAGTAGTGTTGATCACAACACCTCTATTAAAATGCTTAAGGAACTTATTTTCCCAAGGTTTGGAGTCCCTAGATATTTAATGACTGATGGTGGTTCACACTTTATTCATGGTGCTTTCCGTAAAATGCTTGCCAAGTATGATGTTAACCATAGTCATCCTTAGTCTAGTGGTCAAGTTGAACTTAGCAATAGACAAATAAAATTAATTTTGCAAAAGACTATCAATAAGTCCAGGAAGAATTGGTCTAAGAAATTAGATGATGCACTTTGGGCTTATAGAACAGCATATTAAAATCCCATGGGTATGTCTCCTTATAAAATGATTTATGGAAAAGCTTGTCATTTGCCTCTTGAGTTAGAACATAAAGCATATTGGGCCATCAAAGAACTCAATTATGATTTCAAACTCACTAGTGAAAAGAGGTTATTTGATATTAGTTCTTTAGATGAATGGAGAACCCAAGCTTATGAAAATGCAAAATTATTCAAAGAAGAAGTTAAAAGATGGCATGACAAAAGAATCCAAAAGCGTGAGTTTAAAGTCGGAGAATATGTTATTTTGTACAACTCTTGTTTCAGGTTCTTTGCAGGAAAACTCCTCTCAAAATGGGAAGGCCCCTACGTTATTGAGGAGGTTTACTGGGCTGGAGCCATCAACATAAACAATGCCGAAGGTACTAATCCGAAGGTTGTCAATGGGCAACGAATAAAATATTACATATCAGGTACGCCCATTAATGTTGAAAGTAATATTATCCAAACTTTGACACCGGAAGTACACATAAAAGAGTCCTTCCGGAACACTCCAGAATCGTGAAATAAGGAGGTACGTGATACGGTAAGTAAACGGACTCCAAAAAACTCGCAAAAATATTTTTGTCAATTTTGGAATATTTAGAAAAATAGGAACATAAGAACTTCCAAGAAGCGTACCTTGGTGGGCACAAGACACCAGGGCGCGCCAGGCTTGCCTGGCGCACCCAGGTGGGTTATGCCCACCTGGGACACCTTCCAGACTCCGTTTTTCTACAGGTTGCTTGTCCCCCAAGATAAAAAATTCTATATATACTTCCCGAACCTGTTAATCACCGTATCATGGAGAAATCCTTTGTTCTCTTTTCTTGCTGTTTTCGGTCAGATCTATCAAGACAGGCATCATGTCTTCCTCCTCCTCCAACAACATGGAAGAAGATGCTTGGTTGATGAAGATCGAGCTGAAGAGGGAGGAGCCTACGGACGCCGTCAGGGGAGACAAGGGCAAGGAGGCTACCGTGGATCCACCCTCGGTGGCAGAACAAGCACTGCCGACCGAGAAGGAAGAAGAAGATATCCTTAAGCACTACCTTTCTCATCTTACCCCTACTGAGATTGAAGCCTTTCGTATCATTGAAACAGTTCACGTGCAAAATAAGTATCTTACTCACAAAAATATTCTGCATCAAGAGCATATCATCCATCTCCGGAGCGTCATTCGTCGATTGGAGAATCTCTTGATCCTTAAGGACATGATCGCTTCATCACCACCATCATCTTCTTCACCACCAAAAGAGAATTGGGTATTGGGTATGGGCACTCCCCTTGGCTTCCGCCAAGCTTGGGGGAGGTGCCCCGGTATCGTATCATCCCCACTATCTTTTTTCTTTTACTTATTTTAGTTTGATCTTTTGCTTTAGATGAATAAAAGTTTAGTTCGATCCTTTCTTCTTTGAGAGTTTGCTTAGTGATCTATCCTTGTAATCGTGTGCAAGATATATAATAAAGTTTAGTTTGAGGTTTTGCTTTCTTTGCTTTCATGTTGCAAATAAAAGAAAATAAATAAGGGAGAAAAAGAGAAAGGAAATAAATAAAAGGAAAAAATCATGAAAAGATCATATACTAATCTTATGGTATGTGATGACACCACATAAGGAAAAGTATAAGTAGAAAGTTTTATTAGAGATTGACAAACATAGCATTAGTCAATGATGCAACTCATGAAAGAATTAATAAGGGAAGAGAAGATTCACATATAAATATACTATCCTAGAAATCTTTTGTGATTGTGAGCCCTTGTCAAAATATTATATGCCAAAATTGTTGACGTTGGACAAGGAAGACAACTTAATGGTTTATGCTTGTTTATATTCACATAGAAGTCATATTTCCATGGATCCTTTAACATGTGGTGCTTGCCCCCTACCTTTGCTAGCCAAAAGAAATTTCGCACTAAGTAGAGATACTACTTGTGCATCCAAAAAACCTTAAACCCAAATCTTATTTTCAAGTGTCCACCATACCTACCTATGGATTGAGCAAGATCCCCCAAGTAAGTTGTCATCGGTGCAAAAAGGCAATAAAAATTGCTTCTAAAAGTGTGAGATCATTTAGTATAAGAGAAATTGAGCGTTGTACGAACTTGTCATGGTGAAGAATAAAAGCGACAGACTGCATAATAAAGGTTGCTATAACAAGGGGCAATACAACGTGACGTTCTTTTGCACTAAGGGGTTGAGCATACAAACAAATAAGCGCATGGCAACCTCTGCTTCCCTCTGCTAAGGGCCTATCTTTTACTTTTATGTATTTACTTTTATGCAAAGAGTCAAAGTTTTCCCTCTATTCCTTTTTGTTTTTCTCCTTTGGCAAGCATCATGTGGTGAGGAAAGATCTAGGCACATGTGTCCAGTTGAATATAGATAGCATGAGTTATTATTGTTGACATCACCCTTGAGGTGAATACGTTGGGAGGCGAAACTATAAGCCCCTATCTTTCTATGTGACCGGTTGAAACGTTGTGCTCATGTGTACATGGTGAGTGTTGGCAATCATAGAAGACTATATGATGGTTGAGTGTGTGGACTTGCCTAAAGGCTCCGATACGTGACCCTTCCTGAAAATATGATGAATTGTAGTTGCTAAGTTGACTGAGAACATAGTTTGTTGGTTTTTAATAGAGTTTTTGATTTATACTTCAATTGTGTGATGAATTGTTACTTATTCATGAGAAGTATATGATAAAACTTCTAGGATAAAAGTATTATGTTTAATTTTGTTGTTGTTATAATAATCTACATGATGCTTCTATGTCCGTATTTTCTTTTTATCGACACCTCTCTCTCTCTCTCTAAGCATGTGGACATGTTTTTCAATTTTGGTTTTCGCTTGAGGACAAGCGATCTCTAAGCTTGGGGGATTGATACATCCATTTTGCATCATGTTTTCTTACTATTATTTATGATGTTTTTATCCATAATAATGCTTCTTGGAGTAATTCTAATGCCTTTTCTCTCATAATATGCAAGGTATACACAAAGAGGGAGAATTCCGGCAACTGGAAATCTGGACCTGGAAAAGCTATGTCAGGCCACCTATTCTGCACAACTCCAAACAACTTGAAACTTCACGGAGATTTTTTATGGAATACTTGAATAATATTGGAGCAAATAACTACCAGAGGGGCCCACCAAGTGGGCACAACCCACCTGGGCGCGATAGGGAGCTCAGGTGCGCCCTGGTGGGTTGTGCTCACCCAGGCCCACCTCCGGTGCCCATCTTCTGGTATATAGGTCGTTTTTACCTAGAAAAAAAAATAAGAACAGGACTTTCGGGACGGAGCGCTGCCATCTCGAGGCGGAACTTGGGCAGGAGCACTTTTTCCCTCCGACGGAGCGATTCCGCCGGGGGAACTTCCCTCCCGGAGGGGGAAATCATCGTCATCATCATCACCAACAACTCTCCCATCTTGGGGAGGGCAATCTCCATCAACATCTTCAACAGCACCATCTCATCTCAAAATCTAGTTCATCTCTTGTGTTTAATCTTGTTACCGGAACTATAGATTGGTGCTTGTGGGTGACTAGTAATGTTGATTACATCTTGTAGTTGATTACTATATGGTTTATTTTGTGGAAGATTATATGTTCAGATCCAATATGCTATTTAATACCCCTCTGATCTTGAGCATGATTATCATTCGTGAGTAGTTACTTTTGTTCTTGAGGTCACGGGAGAAATCATGTTGCAAGTAATCATGTGAACTTGATATGTGTTCGATATTTTGATAGTATGTATGTTGTGATTCCCTTAATGGTGTCATGTGAACGTCGACTATATGACACTTCACCATTTTTGGGCCTAAGGGAATGCATTGTGGAGTAGCAATTAGATGATGGGTTGCGAGAGTGACAGAAGCTTAAACCCCAGTTTATGCGTTATTCCGTAAGGGATCGATTGGATCCAAAAGTTTAATGCTATGGTTAGAATTTATTCTTAATACTTTTCTCGTAGTTGCGGATGCTTGCGGGAGGGTTAATCATAAGTAGGAGGTTTGTTCAAGTAAGAACAGCACCTAAGCACGGTCCACCTACATATCAAATTATCAAAGTACCGAACACGAATTAAACCAACATGATGAAAGTGACTAGATGAAAATGCCGTGTACCCTCAAGAAAGCTTTGCTTATCATAAGAGACCGTTTTGGCCTGTCCTTTGCCTCAAAAGGATTGGGCTACCTTGCTGCACTTTTGTCACTACTATCGTTACTTGCTCGTTACAAATTACTTTGCTATCAAACTACTCTGCTACTTATAATTTCAGCACTTGTAGACATTACCTTGCTGAAAACCACTTGTCATTTCCTTCTGCTCCTCGTTGGTTTCAACACTCTTACTTATCGAAAAGAGATACAATTGATTCCCTATACTTGTGGGTCATCACTGTTCCTCCCCCCTCTTTCGAAGGGGGTTGCTTGTCTAATCCCGGAGCCATGTTGATCTCCGGAACTGTGTTCGGCTGGGGCCCGAATTGTTGCGGGTCCCCACCATCGGTCGTCATAGGAGTCGCCTCCCCTAGGTCTTCGGCGACTGAGGTATTAACCTCGGGCGCTCTCTCAGCGGCCTTGTTCGCCCCCTCTCGGCCAGGAGAGGTCCTTCGGGACGACACTTCAGTGTCCTCCATGGAGAAAGGCGAGGGGACTCGAGGCGGCGTGTCACTCTCCGCCATCTCGGGCGGCAGAGAATTCCCCTCTGATATTGGAGTTTGCGGGAGCTCGCGTGGAGGGCTGAAAGGCAAATAACAAAATAACTTATATAATGGAAACAGGAAGACCGAAGATAAACTGTAGGTTTCTTAATACTTACGATTCGGCCAGGAGCTTCACCCTGGGAGGTCTCTTGGGGACTAGTTTGGACTCTGAGTCCGAACTGTCTGAGAGGATCACCTTCCCTCTCTTGGGCGCCTCCCCCTTCGAGTCCTCGGAGGCCGCCATCTTCTTCTTCCTCCCCTCATGTGGGGAGTCGCTTTCCACCACCTCCTCCTCCTCTTCTTCCTCATCTCCCTCATGGGAAGAGAGGGCTTCGGTCTCTCCGGACACGGTGTCCGAAGGACCTTTGTGGCGGGGGGCGCCCATGGCCTCCTTGCCTTTCTTCTTCTTGTCCTTCTTCTCCGGCGCCTGATAGGGCGCCGGGACCAGCATCTCTGTTAGCTGGGGTGTGGCAGGGTCTTTAGGCAGCGGTGCCAGACATTTGATCCACTCCGCTTTTGCCGTCCAGCCCTGTACGGAAGGCAAGCAATACATTATATCTAACTTGTTGAACGAATAGGTCTTCAGAAAAATTATGCTTACCGGCGAGGCCGGGTTCTCGATGTCGAGTCTGATGTCTTCGGTCTTCATCGGCCAAATTTTTTGGGCCTTGAAGAGCCGCTTCCATATATCTTCGTGCATGGTGCCTAAGAAGCTCTTCAAGGTCCGTGGCTCCTCCGGATTGAACTCCCACATGCGTGAGGCCCGGAGTTGGCAGGGAAGGATGCGGCGGAAGAGCATCACCTGAATCACGTTTGTGAGACCGGTGTTTTAATCCAACACGTTGGATATGCGTTTCTGCACCATCTGCACCTCCGGTTGGGACCCCCAATCAAGGCCCTTGGCGGTCCATGAGGTGAGTATCATGGGGGGTCCGGATCTGTAGTCAGGCATGGCTACCCAGTTGGTGTTGCGGGGTTCGATGATGTAGAACCACTCTTGCTTACCATAGCCCCGCCGCAGTTCACGTGCTGCCCGTCGACCACCTTCGGCTTCAGATTGAAGACCTTGAGCCACAAGCTGAAGTGTGGGGTGATGCAGAGAATATCCTCACACATGACGATGAATGCCGATATGTGGAGGAAATGCTCCTTGATGTCCTTCTCGGTGACGGAGGAGGTCTCCCACTTGCCCTTGGAACCGGACCCGGCCATTATTGGGGAGGGTGGCAGTGGTAGGAAAGATTGGGGTTTTTGGGCGCTGGAGCTTGAAGGTTGGAAGACAGAAGCTAGAGGAAGGCGTAGGGAAAAAGAAGGGATTTTTACCCTCTTATAGGCGGCAAAAATACCAAACGCCCCCCCTCTCAAGCCATAAACCTCGCCTGTTCCCAAGGAGATCGTGCGTTAAGGCGTGGTTGGGTTACCCAAACCATATTGATGAGAATCCCATAATGGGCGGGCAGGATCTCTGTTTTGACAAGACGTGCCAATAGAGGCTAAGCCTCGAAACACGAAACGGGAGGCGTGAAAACGGTTCAAAATGCTAAAGAGTCAAGTGCGACGCTTCGCTGAAAAAGTTGTCAGTAAAAGACATTGTTCCTGTTTTGATGTCTTGCCTTCGTGGCTAAGGGTTGTATTGATTATGCAGAGCCGGACACAGCTCCTTTTATGCAGGAAGCTGACTTAAAAAATTCAAGAGGAGGAACCCGCCTTGCAATGCCGAAGATAATCAGTGTGCCGAACACATCGTCATTGAAGACTGGTTCAGGGGCTACTGAGGGAGTCCTGGATTAGGGGGTCCTCGGGTGTCCGGATTATTCAATATGGGCCGGACTAATGGGCCGTGAAGATAAAGTAGAAGACTATCCCCCGTGTCCGGATAGGACTCCCATATGTGTGGATGGCAAGTTTGGTGTCCGGGTGTACTCTTTCTTTCCTTTGCAAACCGACTCTGTACAACCCTAGGCCCCTCCGGTCTGTATATAAGCCGGAGGGATTAGTCCATAGAGGCTATCATAATAATCATAGGCTAGACAACTAGGGTTTTAGCCATTACGATCTTGAGGTAGATCAACTCTTGTAACCCTTATACACATCAAATATAATCAAGCAGGACGTAGGGTTTTGCCTCCTTTAAGAGGGCCTGAACCTGGGTAAAACATTGTGTCCCTTGTTACCATTGATCCTCGGATACACAGCTTGGGACCCCCTACCCGAGATCTGCCGGTTTTGACGCCGACAGGCGTGCCCCCCATGGTAGCCGACCAAGTGGGGAAGGAAAGGGGGGAGGATTCGGCCTCCCCTTCCTTCTCTCTTCCCCCCTTTCCTTTCTTCTCCGGCAATGAAGGAAAGGGGGCGCCACTTGGGGAGGACCCAAAGTAGGATTCGGCCTACTTGGGGCGCCCTCCTGGCTGCTCCCTCCCCCCTCCCACCTATATATATGTGGGGGGCACCCCTAGCACACCCCAGACACTTGCCTAGCCGTGTGTGGCGCCCCCCTTCACCGTTTGCACCGCCGGTCATATTTTCGTAGTGCTTAGGCGAAGCCCTACGAGGATCACTTCACCATCACCGTCACCACGCCGTCGTGCTGACGGAACTCATCTACTTCCTCAGCGTCTTGCTGGATCAAGAAGGCGAGGGGCGTCATCTAGCTGAACGTGTGCAGAACGTGGAGGTGCCGTGCGTTCGTTACTTGATCGGTTGAAGCGCGAAGAAGTTCGACTACATCAACCGCGTTGTGAAACGATTCCACTTACGTTGTAGCATTCATCGATGATGGCATCACCAGTTGCAGCTCTGGCGGACATGGATGAAGCTTCTATAGTGTATGATTGTAGCATTGGCGACAATGGCGTCCCCGGTTGTAGCTCATGTGTGAAGGGTTCTAGCTCTGATGAACATGGATGTAGCTTTTGTGAGTATGGTTGCAACAAAATAACAAAGACCGCATTCCCCCCTGCACCTCCGGTTGTAGCAAAATCCGTCGCTCGATGCAGCATCTCCTGCAGCCGATTCCACCATACATCGTAGCTGGTTCCAACATCCTCATCCACGTCTCCAGGAAAGAATCCATCGCCAGAAGCAGTGCCAAGGAAGCCGTGCTTGCATCACGTTGGTCGCCATCGTTAGTACCGGTGGCCTGCCCTACGCGTAGTGATACTCTCCAATGTATCTATAATTTTTGCTTGTTCCATGCTGTTATATTATCAATCTTGGATGTTTTATAATCATTTTTATATCATTTTTTGGCACTAACCTATTGACATAGTGCCAAGTGCCAGTTGCTGTTTTCTGCATGTTTTTTACATCGCAGGAAATCAATATCAGATGGAGTCCAAACGCAATGAAACTTTACGGAGATTTCTTTGGACCAGAAGGAACATAATGGGCCCTGGCTGCGCCTAGGGGTGCCTCGAGGAGGGCACAACCCACCAGGGCGCGCCAGGAGGCCCATGCGTGCCCTGGTGGGTTGTGCCCACCTCGGGTGTCCCCCGGAATGCCTCTTTGCTCTATAAATACCCCAATATTTCCAGAACCCTAGGGGAGTCGACGAAATATTCATCCAGCCGCCGCTGAGTCCATAACCACTAGATCCAATCTAGACACCATCTCGGATGGGGTTTACCACCTCCATTGGTGCCTCGCCGATGATGCGCGAGTAGTTCTTTGTAGACCTTCGGGTCCGTAGTTAGTAGTTAGATGGCTTAATCTCTATCTCTGAATTCTCAATACAATGTTTTTTGGATATCCATATGATGTAACTCTTTTTTGCGGTGTGTTTGTTGGGATCGATGAACTTTGAGTTTATGATTAGATCTATCTTTTTATATCCATGAAAGTATCTGAGTTTCTTTGATCTCTTTTATGCATGATCTCTTATAGCCTCGTATTTCTTCTAAAATATTTGGGTTTTGTTTGGCCAACTTGATCTATTTATCTTACAATGGGAAGAGGTGCTTTGTAGTGGGTTCGATCTTACGGTGCTTGATCCAAGTGACAGCAAGGGAACCGACACGTATGTATCGTTGCTATTAAGGATAAAACGATGGGGTCTATATCTACATAGATAGATCTTGTCTACATCATGTCATCGTTGTTATAGCATTACTCCATTTTTCCACGAACTTAACACACTAGATGCATGCTGGATAGCGGCCGATGTGTGGAGTAATTGTAGTAGATGCAGGCACTAGTCGGTCTACTAATCTTGGACGTGATGCCTATATAATGATCATTGCATGGATATCGTCATGAGTATTTGAGGTTCTATCAATTGCCCAACAATAATTTGTTCACCCACTGTTTGCTATTTTTCTCGAGAGAAGCCACTAGTGAAACCTACGGCCCCCGAGTCTCTTTCTCATATTATTTGCCTTTGCGATCTATTTTCTCTTGCATTTATTTTCAGATCTACTAAACTAAAAATACAAAAATACCTTGCTGCAATTTATTCTTATTTATTTTATTTGACGTTCGATCTATCAATTTACTATAAATTTATCTCATGTCCGTTTGCCACTTGAGGCGCCGTACCTAGAAGGGATTGACAACCCCTTTTACACGTCGGGTTGCGAGGATTTGTTATCTGTGTGCAGGGGCTATTTACATTGTGTTGCTTGGTTCTCCTACTTGTTCGATATCCTTGATCTCGTCTGAGGGAAATACCTACCGCTGCTGTGTTGCATCATTCCTTCCTCTTTGGGCAAATACCGACGTAGCTTCAAGCCGCGTCATCATTTAGCGGGGGAGATTGGAGTTGGAGCCGACGTGTGGAGAGAGGAGAGGTAAAAAACGAGGTTGGGCAGGAGCTCCATGGTTGACGATGAAAGCGAAGGAGGAAGATGAGCTGCGGGAAGAATAAGGATATGAGGAAGAAGATGGACACAAGAGGACCAGATAAGAATGGAAGGAGCCAGGGAGTGCGTGGATCCACACTAAATTTGCGATCGGAGAGCGTCGAAGTGGTTTCTTATCCAATCGCGTGTGCAGCAGTCGAAGTTTCAACTGGCTGGTCGGTGGTAAGCGTTCCCCTTTAAAAGTAGCAATTTCGGCCCAGCTAGTTAGCCACCTTCCCTACAATTTTTTTGTTAGCGCACTAGCCATGTAACTGAACTGGCCTAGCAAGTAACCAACCACTCTCATCTCAGGATGGTGCTATACCTCGCTTATAGCGAGGCAACCTTCTGATTCACTGAAGGCGTGTTGCAGCCACGCGAGCGTATGGGCCACTGCCTCTTTTTTTCACGTTTTTTTTTGTTCTTTCGTTTATACTTCCAAATATTCTAAATAAATATAATACAAAAAACATTTCAAAAACTGTTAACCAAGCATTTGAAAAAAATGTTAAACCTACATAGAGAAAATGTTTCTCATGTATACAATAAAAATATATAATGGGTGTGAAAATGTGATCATGTTTAAAAAATGTTAATCCAAGCATTTGGTAAAAATGTTGAACATGTATTTGAAAATGTTAATCAACAGTTTGAAAAATGTTGAATATGTATAGAGAAAATGTTGACCATGCATTCAAGAAAATGTCAAACTTGTATTTGAAAAATATTAATCAAGCATTTGAAAAATGATAATTGTGTATAGAAAAATGTTAAAGATATATGGAAAAAATGTTCAACTTTTATATGAAATTTTTAATCAAGCTTTTGAAAAACAAATTTAAATGTGTATAGAAAATGTTGACCATGTATTGAAAATATACTAAACTTGTATTTGAAAAATATTAATCAAGGATTTGAAAAAAAAATGTGTAGAGAAGAAATGTTGGCCATATAGTCAAAAATGTTAACCTGGGTAACCCAGTACTTGAAAAAGTATTAATCAATCATTTTAAAAATGTTAATTGTATGTAGAAAAAACATTGACCATGTATTCAATAAGTGGTAAACTTGTACTCCCTCCGTTCCAAAATAGATGACCCAACTTTGTACTAGCTTTAGTACAAAGTTGGGTCATCTATTTTAAACGAAGGAATATTTACAAAAAAATGAAAAGTATATTAGAAAACTATATTTGATAGATACAAAAAATGTCTATAGAAAAAAATGAAAACCTGAGACAAAACAAAAGAAAAACCAACGGCAAGAAAGAAAAGCAGAATAAAAATGAAGAAAAGAGAAAATAAATAGTAAAAACAGAGAAAGAAACAAAGAAACCGGTGAAAAAACTTGAATAAAAAAAACAAAATACCCTGAAACAAAGTGAAAAACGACTCTTTTTCTTTAACAATGTTGCGACCGACTATTCTAGCACGAACCTGACGGTGGCCTGGTGGCTAGGTGCCCCTTTTTTTAGTGGTCTATTTCCTTTAACTATGTGCGAATGGGTCGGCCCGCAAATGTAGACGCTTGACCGAAGGAAGACTGGCTGGCTATAAGCAGGATATTATATCCTTTGCTGGAAGGAGGCGCAACGCGCCCTTTTGGGTCGCCCCGTGTGCGAGCGCCCTGTTTTTTTTTTATTTCGCCTCTTTTGTTTTTCTCTTTTCTTAACTATTTTCGTTTTTTCGAGTTTAAAGAATTTGGGATTTCAAGATAGTTCCAAAAGAATTTCAAGAAGAGAATTTTGGAGGAAATGTTCAACAAATCATAAAATGATTGTGGATTTTAAAAACCTTTCACATATTAAAAATTCTCAAGGTTTTGAACAATTTTCATTTATTCAAAAATTGTTCATCACTTTGAACAAAATTTTGCGAATTGAAATAATGTTCATGATTTTTAAAATATTATGAAAAATGTTTCAAAATTGTAAAAATTGTTGCCAAGTTTCAAAAAAACTTCATCAATTCAAAATATGTTCACGCATTTCCAAAACTTGTTCATCCAAAATATATATTCCAAAATTTAAAAAACTGTTAGCTAATTAAAAAACTCTTCATGAGTTTAAAACATGTTTTTTAATTTCAAAAAATACTCGCGAATTCTAAAAAACTTCACAGTTTAAAATGTTCACGAGTTTGTAAAAAATGTTCAAGGATTTGAAAAATGTTCATGATTTAAAAATAAATATTTGCTAATTTAAAAATGGCCACGATTTCATAAAAATCGCAAATTTGCAAGATGTTCATCTTTTGAAAAAATGTTCACAATTTTTGAAAATCACAAATTTGAAAGATGTTCATGATTTTTAAAAACTTGTAGAAAATGTTCCCTGTTGCAAAAAAATGTTCAGAAATTTCAAAGATGTTTGGAAAAATAAAAAATAAGGAAATTAGAAAGAAAAAGGAAAACACTAAAAATAATGAAAAATAATAAAAAAAATGGTAGAAGTGTAAAAGGAAAACAATAAAAAATAAAAACCTGAAAAAACTAAGAAAATCAAAAAACGGTTCTAGAAAATATATCCTAAAATGGGTCGGCCCAAACAATAATTGAGCATGCTAGAGGGGTGAGCACTAGGCCACTCGCGCTCGACCTACATGCCAAATAGGAGACTGCTCACCCAACACCATGGGCGACCGGAAGGAACGGGCAACCGACTTAAACAAGAGAAAAAACTAAAGGCCTGACCCAATGGTTGACACAAATCACAACCTACAACCCACAACAAAACAATCAGGACAAGACATAACAAAAAGAGCAACAAAAATAGATGACATCATCTTTATGACTTTAAGTCATATTTAGATGTACCTTAGACTGGCCCTCTCGTAAAAGAAGGACATCAAAACAAATGGACGGTGTCAGGAATAGGTAAAACATTTGTTTTCCACCAAATGATAACAACGTCACGTAAATTGTGTCCCCTACGCGACGCGTGCCCTTTGTGGACCCGTCCACCGCTTCCCCCTTCAGCCTTATATGAATTGCATGTTGGTACTACACTTGCGCACCTACTCACGAGTCAGTACCGCTACTCGTGCATGTCGCAGTTCAGTACCAACTCAGGGCTTTGTGCATAACGGGCTAAGGAGCGTATAACAGTGTATTGACGCTGTATCTGACCGATGGGACCCCCTGTCAGATGCTGATGTGGCATGTTCTTTTGCAAAAAAGACCCTTAGTTTATATTTAATCACGTATATACCCCTTGTTTGGCAGAAAAAGGTCCTGCCAAAAATCACGGGTCTAGCGCTCGCTACCGCTGCACTACAGGACTGATCATGTTAAATATCACGCGCAAAGCTTTGTATACATTTGCCGTTTTGTTTTTTTATAAAATAATAAAAATATTAGTTTGACCGCGCGGTCCCGCAGGGATTAGAACACGCGCCGTTACGTTCGCACAGCGAGCTCGCTGCCGATGCGCCACTGCATCGTTCACGGCTTTACTGTTCGAGCCGTCCTGTTTTCCGAATTTCTTTATCTTTTTACCGATTGTGTGTATTCTTCAGGCCCTACGCTGTGTGTGTGCCGTATATTGAAAAAAGATATACATATACATACAATGTTTACTAAAAATGGTTCAATATATATAGGGTGAACGTTTTTATAATACAAAAAAAGTTCATCGTATTTAAAAGAATGTTCATCTTATATTTATACCCGCATGGATTAGAGTTACTGCATATATTTGTTGTAATTTTAATGCACAGTTACTCAAAACATTGATAACATGTACTAAAATTATTGTGTTATCGTAATAAATTTTACATGATGAACATTTTAGAAAATACATTTACAACTATTAAATACATGTTCAACTTTTCCCAAAAATGTTCTGAACTTTTTTTCCAAATGCACAAACACTTTATTTACCTTTCAGAGTAATTATAAATTTTTTGAATGTCAACCCAAAAATAAAGCGGAGACCAGCAGGTCTATTATTTAGAGCTTGTGTATTCTTCAGACCGAAATCAGTGTGCGCAACGTATATTGAAAAAATTCCCCGCAAAAAACGTGTATTGAAAAAATTATACACACATATATATAGATATCATATATTATAAAATGTTCAACATATAAACGATAAACTTTCTGTAATACGAAATCATATATTTAAATAAGATCATTGTATATTAATAAATGTTATATATATATATATATATATATATATATATATATATATATATATATATATATATATATATATATATATATATATATATATATATGACAAATTTTATCTACCACCAGTGGTAGTTACCACCACTTGAGTTTTGTATGTTGTATGTAGTATCTATCAAATCGGAGCGTATATACGCGTAGTATGTAGTATATAAGAATGTTTAGGTAGTATATATACTACTTTTTGATAGTATGTATCGTATTTTCAGTATGCTCCTTTTACGTATAAATATGTACGTATTTCATAAATATAATAAAATCATGGGTCAACTTGCAATTTTTCATGTAACTCACTTTGGAGTATCTTATATTTATTATATAAACATACTTAAAATGTTAAAGTAGAATATATACTACCACATGTTAGTATATGAGACATGTGGGGTAACTACCCCAGGTGATAGGATGGATTTTTCCTATATATATTAAAAGATGTGGTGAACATTTTTTAATATATGATACGCTTTTATAAGATGAACTTTTAATATATGATGCAATGAACATATCTTTAATCATACAACGCGATGAACATTTTTTTAATGTTAGATAATATTTTTTATATCGTTTTAAAATCAAAACTGCTCGGAGTTTAAAGACGTATACGAACGAGTTGAGGCATAGGATGTGCCGTGGGGCAGAGGCAGCAAGCGCGGGCTGCGAACGACTCGGCGGAGATCGATTTACGGCGGACGGACGCGCGTTTTTGTACTTCGTATATATAAAACCGAAAGTTGCAAGGTATAAAAGTATTTAGGCGTCCCTGTTGAAGCGATAGTGGCACTAGCGCAGCGGTAGCCGGCTAATGCTTCCAACGGTCCATCGCGGGTTCGAAACCCGGCAGCATGCGCGTCTGGTTATTTTTGAATTTCTTTTTTGCAGCAAGACTTTTTTTTACAAACAAAGGATTCTTTTTACAAAGAAAGGATATATGCGTGATTAAATAAAAAGTAAAGGTTCTTTTTGTAAAAGAGCATGCCACATCAGCCCCTAACAGCTGGTCCCAGCGGTCGATCTGGCAATCATCTGCGTTTATCTTGAACTTAGACCGTTTTGCAACACTTAGGCCCTGAATTGGTGCTGAACTGCAAAACTTTTGAGTAGTGGTACCTATTCATGAATAGATGCTGAAGTGTGGTACTAACATGCAATTAACTCACCTTATATCCTCACACGGTCTCTCCTCCACAGCTCCACTTGCTCTCCTCCTATCCCTCAAAAAAAAAAAACTTGCTCTCCTCCTTGTCTCTTCCCTCTCTCCATCTATCTTCCGTCGTATCCGAGATGGAGAGGGTGCCCATGGTAACGCCGACCTCTAGCCGTCACTGTTGAAGCGATAGTGGCACTAGCGCAGCGGTAGCCGGCTAATGCTTCCAACGGTCCATCGCGGGTTCGAAACCCGGCAGCATGCGCGTGTGGTTATTTTTGAATTTCTTTTTTGCAGCAAGACTTTTTTTTACAAACAAAGGATTTTTTTTACAAAGAAAGGATATATGCGTGATTAAATAAAAAATAAAGGTTATTTTTGTAAAAGAGCATGCCACATCAGCCCCTAACAGCTGGTCCCAACGGTCAGATACAGCGACAATACGCATTTATACGCAGCTTAGACCGTTTTGCAACACTTAGGCCCTGAATTGGTGCTGAACTGCAAAACTTTTGAGTAGTGGTACCAATTCATGAATAGATGCTGAAGTGTGATACTAACATGCAATTAACTCGCCTTATATCCCCACACGGTCTCTCCTCCACAGCTCCACTTGCTCTCCTCCTATCCCTCAAAAAAAAAAACTTGCTCTCCTCCTTGTCTCTTCCCTCTCTCCATCTATCTTCCGTCGTATCCGAGATGGAGAGGGTGCCCATGGTAACGCCGACCTCTAGCCGTCACTGTTACGAACAAGGAGGGACGACCACCACCACCGCTAGCTGCATCCCGCCCCAAATAGTTGTGTTGTTGCTGCGAGCGAGGGGCAACACAACACCAATTGTTGCGTCCTCGCCATGAAGAGGCGACGTCGGCCACTAGCGTATCGCCGCCGCCGGTGTTGCAATGCAGCACGAACGCCGGAGGTGGGCGCCGCTCGTGACCGGTCTGCGCTGCAACACGCAGGACGGCAGGAGGAGGCTGGGCTGCTCGCCACCAGTGTTGCAAGGTAGCGCGAAGGCCGGAGGGTGGTCACCGCTCGCCGTTGGTGCCGCAATGCCGCACTCAGGAGGAGGCTGGGTTGCTCGCCGTCTGTTGTGTTGGAGCTTTTGTCATGGCGCCGGAGCTATGGAAGCTGTGACGGGGATGCAATGGAGCGCCGCCTGGGCCGTGGAAGCTGTGACGGGGATGCAAGGGAGCTTCGCCGGGCATTGTGGGTGCTACGTTGCAACTTTTGTCGCGCTGCGTGGTGCGCCATGAGAGCTTTAAGGGAGCTTCACTGGGGCGTCATCAGTGCTCCGTTGAAGCTGTCGCGCGCTCGGCGGTGCGTCGTGTTGCTGCGATCGGACGGCCACAGATCAGACAGCTGGCTAGGCGGGAAGTCATCCGGTTGAGAATAATCAGAGGATCTTCCCACGAGCCAACAAAAATATCTCTATGCAAAAGCAACACTTTAGCAGTTTAGCTATATGTGCAATCAAATCATCGAATACTTTTGTGTCAATGGTATAAATCAATGGGCACAGTTGGCGTCGCTTTCCGGCCGCCCCCTCCGTGAATAAAGAGTCGGGCATACATTCGAAGAATGAAAAAGAACAGAAAAAATCAGGGGGCAGCCCATAGCCTACGGACAGCACCCGTGTGTCGCTCTCCCTCCGGTTTGACAAAACAGACAACGAACAACCCATGTCAAACCGCAGGCGCCGCCCCGTGGTATGACAATACCCACACTCTCATATCATATCTCCCCCCGTCTTTCTTCACCAGACCAACGCACAGCACCAGCACCACAACTCCACCAACCAGCAAGTAAAATCGTTAATCTTGTACCGACCGACCGATCAAGAGGGATGAACGCGGACTACGGCGCCCCGACGGAGCTGGCGGGGCCCCTGCAGCAGCGGCGGGCGCTGTACCAGCCTTGCCTCCCACCCTGCCTCCAGGTGATCATCCACCATCGTGTCCCTGCTGCCCATCTCCGTTCTCTCGTTCTTGGATGATGAGTAGTGATACTTAAAGAGCTCGTTGCCTGTCCCAGGGAGCGACGGTGAGGGTGGAGTACGGCGACGCGACCACCACCATCGACCCCACCGGCGCGCACGCCGTCGCCCAGGCCTTCCCGCGCACCTACGGCCAGCGGCTCGTCACCTTTCTCGCGCCGGACGACACCGCCGGAGCTGGCAAGGCTGTCGACGAGCGCCCGCCCATCAGGTCAAGCTCGATAGCTAGCCCGGATCGTTTGATAATACATCCAATGGGAATCTGCAACACTGATGCATACAGTGGTGCTGATTTTGCAGGGTGGGCGTGGTCTTCTCC
Organism: Aegilops longissima; assembly: GCA_021605205.1. Lineage (NCBI taxonomy): Eukaryota > Viridiplantae > Streptophyta > Magnoliopsida > Poales > Poaceae > Aegilops > Aegilops longissima. Next base: position 44,446 of record JAHIAM010005288.1, read on the forward strand.
GGGAGGCAGTCACCTGGAGGGCACAATGTGGTCTGGGGCCTCCATGATGCTCTCAGGGCTTACAATCCCCACAGTGTTCTCTACGGATTTATTGGTAATCTTTTACTTCCAAAGTCTCAGTTTTGAAATAAAAAAGTTTCTTGATATTGCGTCAACATCTGGAATTTTTTTCTCACATAATTGGCTTTATATAAGAAATGAAGGAATTTTGTTTATTTAAAGTAGGTTGTGCTTGTGTGTAGGTGGGACTGAGGGGCTGTTTGCAAACAAGACATTGGAGATCACAGATGATGTTCTTGCTTCATATAAGAACCAGGGTTCGTGCGTTCATCTACCGCCGATTCTTGACACAATTCTGTGATTCTTATAGATGACAGAAAAAAAATTGCACCTCTGTTTTCGCAGGTGGTTTCGATTTGCTGGGCAGAAGTATTGACCAGATCCGCTCGAGTAAGCAAGTGAGTGCTGCTATGACTACGTGCCAGAATCTTAACTTGGATGGCCTGGTCATTGTTGGAGGTACCAATTACGAGAACCCGATAAAATTGGTTATGACAGTCCATGAAAACTAATGATCCAGGTTTACCATATGTCAATAATTTGATGCATGAGCTATTTTGAGTTCTATTATAGTGTACCATGTTGTCAACATACAGGATATTTTCAAGCATAATTGGTGTAGCAATTTCAAACCCATCAAATATCCCATTTTAGTAGAAGCATGTACGTGGTTCTGTTAACACTGCACTTGCTCTCTGTTATCAGGAGTGACTTCCAATTCAGATGCTGCACAGCTCGCGGAGACCCTTGTCCAAAAGAACTGTAAGACCAAGGTAATGTATTAATTTAATCCGTAATATCAAATGCTCGTATTCTTCAAGGGCCCCAGTAATCTCTCAGGGACTAATGTCTTTATTGAACAGGTCGTTGGTGTGCCTGTTTCACTGAATGGCGATCTCAAAAACCAGTTTGTCGAGACAACCGTTGGATTTGATACAGTGTGCAAGGTAACCCATTGGATTCCACGAGAAATTTTCTAGGACGAAATGACCTGCGCATAATTAAAGAGGCATCGGATGCGGTTTACACTGTCAGTTTATCACTCCTGTCATTTATGGAAATTCTTTTTCAGGTGAATTCTCAGCTTATAAGCAATGTTTGCCTGGATGCAATCTCGGCTGGAAAGGTAACTGTAATTCACTCATTCATATTAACTGTTAAAAAAGCCTAATTACGTATCATTAATATAGCACTTGGCTTCTGTTCATTTCCTACCAGTACTACTATTTTGTTCGTTTGATGGGTCGAAAAGCGTCTCATGTCGCCTTAGAATGTGCACTCCAATCACACCCAAACATGGTATGAGTCATCAAACTTGTCAGCCAGACTACTATACATGAGAAGAACAATATTATCATCTTTATGCTTTTGAATTTCTCCATGCAGCTTATCATGGGAGAGGAGGTGGCATTGTCAAAACTCACACTGATGGAAGTTATAAACAAGATATGTGACGGAGTACAAGCAAGGGCAGAATTAGGTTTGTACAGCCCTTCGGCCGGTTTGTTTGCGAGATTAGCTGAACACTTTGCCCATAATTTTTATGCCATCTTCATACATATATTGTGATAAATTGATCTCCCGGTATCCATGTTCAGGAAAACACCATGGTGTGCTCCTTATACCAGAGGGACTAATAGAAAGCATTCCAGAAATGTATGCACTCATTCAGGTATAATGGTTCTGGCCACCTGATAATAAGATGAAGAACATAACTTTGGTTCCACCTTATTCATTTCTGTTCAACCATTCCAGGAAATCAGTAACCTTCACAACAATAATGTGCCTGTTACAGAGATATCAACACAGCTGTCTCCGTGGGCAGCGGCACTGTTCCAGTTCTTACCACCCTTCATCAGAAGAGAGGTGCTGCATTTCCAGCAAAGTTTCTTTGCATAGTCTTATGACATTAGCTGATTAACATAAACTAAGTTCCCGATACATTCCATTTTTCATTCAGCTCCTCCTCCATCAAGAATCTGACAACTCTGCCCAGTTGTCCCAGGTTTGTGACTCGCCATGCTGTTAGTTGCTGAAATTTTTATCATGCAATCATTGGTATCACATTGTCGCTTTGACAGATTGACACCGAACAACTGTTAGCTCACTTGGTAGAAGCAGAAATGATAAAAAGAACAGTGAGTTTTGACGCTTCTGTTTCTTTTATTTGGGTTTTAAATTTCAGGATTAGTCCCTTCTGACCATGTTGCTTAATTTCCAGAAAGAAGGGAGATACAAGGGAAAGAAGTTCAGTTCAGTCTGCCATTTCTTTGGATATCAGGCTCGAGGATCCCTACCGTCAAACTTTGACTGTGACTATGCTTATGTAAGGATTGTAACTTGTACGAATAGAATATATTTTTAAAGGCAAAATACTCTAATATTTGAACTATGCAGGTTCTTGGCCATATCTCCCTGCATATGATAGCAGCTGGTTTGACTGGCTACATGGCAACTGTGGCTAATCTCAAGGACCCTGTACACAAGTGGCGATGTGCTGCTGCCCCACTAACTGTAAGATATTTATTATGTGTTGCCATTTCTATTCCTTAATCTTTTGTTTAGACTTGAAAGCATGGTCTTGCCAAAAAAAAAGCACTTGTATCAAATTTCTATTCCTTAATCTTTTTGTGGTTAAGTAAAAACCCATCATGTACAATTGAGAAGCAGATAAGCAAGAATTATTTTGTCCACTAGACTTCTTGTCAACTAGAAATTTCTTCGGCCATACTCACATTCTGGACTGCTTGTTGACTAGACTACTTCTGTAAAACTTGTTGTGTTTAAGTATTGTCTGAATTCAGTACAAAAAGATTTACCTTCTGTTTAAGTAGTCCTTACTGACCCAGTAATACTTATTGTTGTCATTACCAGGCAATGATGAGTGTCAGGAGACATTTACGTGGCCCGGGGGCAATCCCTATAGGAAAGCCTGCCATTCATCCTTCTCCTATCGACCTGAAAGGGAAGGCATATGAGTAAGTCATTACCAGATTGGTTATATCTACATCAGTTTTCAACACCAAAAGAAGTGTCATCTTCATTACCAGAGATGAGAAAAGAAAAACTGGAATCAAGTATTCAACCCCATGAATGTGCCCAGCCCCTCTAGCTGCATTAAGCATAGCTGACAGATTATCAATAACCAATTGAGCAGTGGGGGACTATCATTAAACATATTCCCCTATGATTGAGCAGTATAGACAGGTCGAGCCTTAAATATAACAGAAAAATATGTAATGTTAGGATTTTACTACAGCAGAACCATTAAACATATTCCCACAAAAAAAACATTATACATATTGTTGAGAAACGTTTATACTTCGAAACTGAATAATTTAACCTGTAAAATAATTCCCGCAAGAAATAACCTGTAAAAAAACTGGTTGATTTAAATATTGATAACATAAATCACATTCAGCGATTTACGAGATCACTGATAAAATAAAACAAGAAGGCTAGGGAACTCATTTTATTTAGAGGTCATTATTGACCAAAAGTAATGCATCAGTTCATGATGCATCATGAAATTTTACAAGAAAACAGTGCCCGATTACTCCCTAGTAGTAACAGAAAAAAGTCCTACTTTTATCTGGTCACAATCTTACGCCTTATACGAACTGAATCGTTTCCTGTATGACTCAGGTTGCTGCGAGAGAAAGCTTCGAGCTTTCTCCTCGATGACTTCTACAGGACTCCGGGAGGTATTCAATTTGAAGGACCTGGTTCAGATGCAAAGCCCATCACACTGACCATTGAAGACCAGGACTACATGGGCGACATTGAAATGCTAAAACTATATCTCGACAAGGTTTGTGCCTGAAACTAATCTCGACTCAGGTTGCATTTTGTTGCCTGTCTCGTGTTCCTAACTTTGGCAAGCATACCAATGAATTTACTTCCAGGTGAAGACGATCGTGAAGCCCGGTTGCTCGAGGGACACCCTCAAAGCTGCGATAAGCTCGATGATCTCAGTGACACATGTGCTGACAGTGATGTCCCACCCTCTCAATGCTGAGCTGCCTCCCTACCATTTCAACTGAGCATGAATCACTCACTGCATCTGAGTTACAGGAGGCTGGCTTCTTGAGCTACTCTGTTTTCCTCTGTGTTCCTTTTCTGAAGGACAGCGTGTGAAAGCACTGCAGTCTATATGCCAGCAAACGCCGAAACAATAGTACTAGTTAATAATCCTTGTGTGAGACTGGATATGTTTGTGATGAGCAATCGATAGACTCGAGCCGAAGTAATCAGAACTTCAGGATCAGTTAGTCTCGAGAACTTTTGATTGTAAATGACTTGTAGTTGTTCTAAGTAATGACTTATAATTCGGACATTACAACCTTACTGAATGTACAACCGGAGATCATCAACCGGAGGCCAACCCTCCCTCTCGTGTCGGCCCCCTCGCGGGCGACACGAGAGGGTCAAAACCTAGCCACCAGTCGCCCCGACTCCTCCCTTCCTTCCCTCCGTCGCCGCTGGGGAACGGCGCTGGGAAAAGCCCGTGCGTTTGATGGTGGCGGTGGAGGGTTGTTCCTCCTCCCGTGTTGAACGACAGGGAGGGCGCTGGATCCTTAGGGGAGCGGCCTGTCCCTTGGTCCATGGCGGCGTGGTGGCTCCTAGCGGCGGCGTTCGTGGTGGCGTGGGTGGAGATCGGCCAGAGGATGGGGGTGGGCCCGGGCGTGGCCGATGGCGGCGGCGACCTCCGGGGGTGGCCCTGGTCGGTGGCGGTGGGTGAAGCTCAGGCAGCCCACAGAGGCATGTCGTGGTGGTGCCCCAGTCCAAGGCGGCGGATCTGCGCCGGCGATCCGGTGGTTTGGCTCCAGATTGGATCAGATCAGTGACGGTGACGAGCAGGAGCAGGATCTTTCCCGCTTTCGCGTTTTGGTGAGGTGGGGTGGTGGTGCACTCCGACAGTGGCCGATGCGCCAGGGCTTCCGTGGCTGGGGCTTTGAAAGTGGTCTTAGCTGGTGTATAAGATATCGGCTGGATTTTTTTTTTTTTTTTTGCAAAATTATCATATCTGTTATAAAGATTCACCAAAAGTATAAAGCACCCCAAACATAATAAAAATTACATCGAGGTCCATGGACAACCGAACAATCATTGCCGCCGCCAGAATGAGCCGTTGTCGCCGCTTCCATACAGGAGCCTGCCTGACCTTGTTGATGACAGTCGGAAAGTCTTCGTGCACGTGCCCCTAAGGACCAGCGTTCGGGAGCCGTAGTCGTCACCATTGAATCCTTGAATCGATTTAAAGAACCTGACATCAAATCTCGCAGTTGCATACGCATAACAAAAAACCTTAACCTCGCCGCTTCATCAAAAGTACAAAGCACCCCAAACATAATAAAAATTACATCGAGGTCCATGGACAACCGAACGAACATTGCCGCCGCAAGAACGAGCTGTTGTCGCCGCTCCCATACAGGAGCCTGCCTAACTGTCGGGGGTTGGGTGCGACATATGCCAAAGGATGGCTTATCATGGTGGGAGCGAGTAGAGCGTTCTGCGGTGCCGGAAGCGGGATGGCGTGAACACGAGCGGCGTACTTTACCTGAGTTGGGGCTCTCCTAGGAGATAACACCCCTAGTCCTGCTCTGCGGGGTCTCCGCATGATCACTAAGACACAAGTGAATACAAAGGTGCTCCTTGAGCTGTATGCTAGAGGTAGGAGAAGGCAAGGCTAGCTCTCTCCTTCATCTATGATCTGGTCTAGTTCTAAGCGGTTGGAACCCTTTGCATGGGTGCCCACAGGGGTTTATATAGGCCTACCCCGTGGGTACATTAATAATCCGGCCGGGTGTAGGGCCGGTCGTCGACCTCTTTGGCCTTGGCTTCTCCACCCATTGCTGGGGCCCGCCGCTGGTGGGCCCCGCTTGACTGATTGAGTGCAGGGCCGACGGGCCGCACCGCCGCTCCGGGTCTTGTCGGCGGTGATCATCTTTGTTGCAGTGTCTCTAATGACGCAGCTTGGTCGGGGTCATGGCTCTGACTCCGCCGCCGGGTGGCGATAATGTAGCCACTCCCTGTCTCGTCTGCTTAATGGCGCGTGGATCCCGAGGAAGGGGGCGGGCCGACTCCCAGGGGCCGACCTCCCTCGGGTCCGACTGGTAGGGCTCTCGCCGTCTTCTGGACTCTCGCTGATTGGTGGGGCCCATCGTCCTTGGGCCGTACATACAGGCCGTCGTGGGAGCAGGACTCCGCCTACTTGTGATGATGTCAGGAATGGCATGGCAACAGTGCCACGCCGGGCGGAGATCTCCATGATGCAGCGCAGACCGTGGACACGCCACCCTGAAAGGGAGGAATGGGCTACTGTAGCCATTCCCCGTCCCGTCCCCGCCGATGAGGGCATGGGCTTTGTTGTTGTCGCGGGCCGACTCATTGGGGTCGGCTTCTCTAGAAGCCGCCAGGTAGGAGTCGGCTTGTCTTGACCTCGCCTCTAGGACTCGGCCGTTTATGGGCAGCCGGCTGTTCCTCGGTAGGCTTCGAAGACGGCCCTTCATCTTGGCGTCTTGAGGCGCAGCCAGCCCGATGTCTTGAAAGGATCTGGGCTTGGGTTAGCCTACCGTGGCCCATTACTCGACATGAGTCCCGAAGTGGCGGCGCGCGCGATTGATTGGTCGAGGAGCCTCGGCGGTTTCCATCTTCTAGTGTTTGAGATAGAGTTTCTTCCGTCTTGACCGGCCGGTGGTAGGAGTCGGACTTCATATCTGATTTGTCCAAAAATTGAGCGCCTCGGCGGGATCCAAGTGGCGTCTTGGCTAAGTTTCTGTGCCACCGCCCGCTTGAACTGTCACGCGTGGCGTGGCGGCGGCCAGCCTGCCCATCGGCGCTTGTGACGGACGCGCCTGCGGCGGGGCCCGCCACTACCACGCCTCCGCATGCAGCGGATCCGCTGCGGCCGAGGTGGGCGGTTGAGGTTCCAGCGAGATTCTGCGCTTGCGATAACTTCATGTAACGATGAGGCGTGGGGTAGTGGGCGCAGTAAATCCCACGACCGCCCCCTTGGCTTCACAGCCCGTAGGCCTATAAAGTAGGCAGAGGAGGGGGAGCGGCAGAGCACGCGCACCCCTCCTCCTCACCTCTTCCTCTTTCTTCTTCCTCTCGCCGACGCGCTTCCACGCCACGCTGAGCACCGTGGCGCTTCGTTCCCGATGAGCTCCTCTTCCACCGTCACGCCCCCCGTGGTGCGCTCCGGCGCATGGGATGGCTCTGAGGTTCACGACGACCACGTCGATTTCCTCCACAAGACGCGGCGGCTGCCCGGCAAGGATTTCGTGAGGGTTCGCCTTGCGCCGAAGAGGGAAATCTCGCCGGCGCCGGAGGAGGGCGAGCGGGTCGTCTTCCGCTCGCACTGCCTGCGGCCTTGGCTTGCCGGCGAGCGGCTTCTTCCGGTCCTTCCTCGACTTCTACGGTCTCCAGCCGCACCACCTCACCCCCAACACGGTGGTGCTGCTGTCCGTCTTCGTCACTTTATGCGAAGGCTTCCTCGGCGTCCTCCCCACCATCGAGCTCTGGGGGGAGTTCTTCTACTCCAAGCTCGGCACCCACGTTGCAGGCGTGCCGGCCCAGTGCGGCGCGTTCATCGCAGTGCGGAGGTCGGGGGCCGACAACCCGTTTCCCCCCATCACGCTGATAAAGTCGGTGAAGATGTGGCAGCGGTCGTACTTCTACGTGAAGGGCGACTGGGTCAACTTGCCGGCTTACGCAGCCGCCCGCATAATCGGAAGGCAGCCCAACCGGTCGTGCGGGCTGGGGACGGCGACGTCTTGGAGCTGCCGCCATCGCTGCTCCGAAAGTCGACGCGATCGGAGGGCTGACGGGCCTGATTTGCTAGCGCCGCCGTGGCGCGCCGAGTGCTCCGCTCGGGGCCGCCCTCACGTGATCGCGGATGGCGGACGCCGGGACCCAAGCGGTGTGCACCAAGGGCTGCCTCACGCAGAGGTAGCCTACATGGTGAACTATCTTGCGAACTGCGAGCTCTCGGAAGAGTGGCGGTTCGGCAAGGAGCCGTATTCACGCGCCAACCCTCCGCCCATGGTGAGTTGTCTCTTTTTCTTTTTCCTCTGACTCTTTTTCAGCGAGTCCGTCTTGTCCAGTCTGACCAATCCGCTTTTGAACAGAGCCCCCTCCTCCAGCCAGCAGCCAGCACCGGGGGCCGGACCGCGAATTCCTCCCCGACCGGGCGGAGAGCGACGTCGACGACCCCGACTTGGGGGCGGAGGCCTTGGAGGACGACGCTGAGGGAGGAGGCGGCGAGGAAGGCGGCTCGAGGCTCGGAGCCAGCCTCGAGGACTGGCCTGACGACGACGCGGGGGAAGTCGCACCGCGCCACCAGCTGGGAGCCGGCCAGCGGGGCGCGAGCTCTTCTGCTGCGTCGGATGCCCAAGACGGCGCGAAGAAGCCCAAGGGCTCGGCCGCGGTGACCAAGCAGGACGAAGCGGCCACGAAGGCCAACCGCTTCCGCAGGGAGGTGAAGACGCCGCACCTGGTTTCTGCGTAAGTGCTACCTTCCTTTGCGTCTTCATTTTTTCTTCGTTGATCTTCTCTGAGTTCTTTTGCTTGTTTCCCTTGGTCAGGGCTCCCCTCTCTCTTGATAAGGTGGCTGCCGCCTCCGTTGTGGGGTCGGCAGAGACTTTTGCCACCACTTGGCGGATCGACCCCGCCGCCGACCTCCGGGAGGCGAGGGAGCGGAACGCACGAGAATCTTGTGAAGCAGGCAGCCGCCCTCTGGAGAAGGCGGCGGCCGAGAAGGCGGGGCCTTGCCTCAAGAAGCTGGCGGAGGCCGAGGCCGCCGACGCGGCGAAGAAGCAGGCTGAAGAAGCCGCGCACCGCCAGTCAGCGGTTTTTGTCATTCCTCTGTACTCTGCGCCGCCACCTCCGGAGTTCACGGCATAGACTGGGGAAGCTGGCGGCGAGAACCCGATCATGGAGAGGGATGGCGGTGACACCGCCATGCCGGACGTAATCGTGCCTCCACCGCCGTCGTCTGGGAGGGCGCAAGGCGGGCAGCTGGCGGACCCGCCGGTGCCGCCAACTGAAGACGAGGTGGTGGCGGGCCTGGTTCTCGAGGTTGGCACACTGACACGTCGTCGCCTTGCAAAGGCGGCTTCGGCGCCGCGCCCTCTGGAGACCGGCGCCGCGAGCTCCTCGATCCCGAACACCGAGGCGACGAGCGCCGCGCCCACTGGGTGGGTGCAAGGAGGCGGGACGGGCCCGCTGAATCGGGCGCTTTGGGCGTCAAGCCAAGATCTCGAGCGAGGCGAGGCCATCGAGAACGCAACAAGGTGCATCTGGCAGCGAGAGGCCGTTCGGTGCGTTCCTTCTTCTTTGCTTCATTTCTTGTGCTTTTGGGTGGGGCGCGCCAGCCTCTGCTCGGGTGTAATCCGCGAGTTTCGGACGGTTCTTTGGCGGTGCTCGAACTCTAATCGGCAGTTCAAGCACTAACACTTGTCTGAATTTTTGTCACAGGATTACCACAATCTCCGCGTGACCGCCTTCAACTCCAGCGTCCAGGAGCTGGCTCAACGGACCGCCGACTTGTCGGAAAGCCGGAGTAAGTTCTCTTCTTTTTTCAGCGGGGGTGCGCTGGCGCACCCGCGGGCTGTAGTCCCCGAGATTCGGGCCGACTGCTGAGTAGTCGGGCCGGATCTCCCCGACCACTACTCTTCTTTCTGTTGATGACTCCTTTTTTCGCGGGAGCGCGCGGGCGCACCCGCCGGATGTAGTCCCCTAGATTCGGGCCGACTGCTGAGCAGTCGGGTCGGATCTCACCGGTAACTGCTCTTCTTTGTTGGCGACTAACACCTTGCTTTCTTCTTTCTTCCGCAGAAGCCAACGCCACCTTGCAGCAGTAGCTGGGCGAAGCCAACACTGTGATGCGTGCCAAGGAGGAGGAGTGCAGCAAGCTGGCAGAGGAGCGCGACCGGTTGGTCACGCAACTGGCAGAACAGAAGGAGCTCCTCAAGAAGGCCCAGAAGGAGGCGGAGGACAAGGATACCGGCCTCCTTGCTGAGTTCGCGAGTGAACGCTCCTCCTGGACTGACAAGGAGGCGATGCTGACTTCCAGCTTCCACGAGATCGAGGATATAGTCGATGGTGAGCCTCCCTCATTTTTCTTCTTTGCGCTGCCGGCTGCTAGTCAGGCCGGCTTCTGGTCTTTAATTTTGTTCTTCGCTTCTGTCTTGGAAGACTTCTTCCCTGGCCACTCGGACGCCGCCAACCAGGCCATTGAAGCTGATCGCGAAGGGCAGAGGGCGGACGGCGCGAAGATCGCCGCCGACGCCCCCCGAACCCTTAGCGAACAGATCCTAAGCATCGAGGCCCGTCTTCGGCCGGCTCACCGGATGCTGCGCCGGCTTCAGCGTGTCGGCGCCCAGGCGATCGCCGCCCTGTGGCCGGACATGCCGGCACCGTGCACCCCCAGTCGGACTGCCGACTGGCTGGAGGTAGCGGCCGGCCGTCTTGAGGCCTAGAAGGGCTCTTCGGCCCGGGCTGGAGCGTGCCGGGCCTTGGAGTTCATCAAGGCGTGGTACTGGCTGAGCTCGCCCACTAGCCACATTCTGGCTGGAGGCTCAGGAGGAGTTGGCGGTTGTGGAAGACGATCTCGTCAAGCGTGCGGCGTCAATCGCCGAGTACACCGACACCAGCATCTTTTGTCCCGGAGCGGGTTGAAAACGGCGACGAGGCGCCGCCGGAATGGTTTGGGCTGAACCCGGACGATGGCGAGGACTCGGCGGAGGTGATCGACTCCAGCGGCGAGGAAGAAGGCGAGGCGGAGGAGGGATGCAAAGAGGAGGCGCCAGAGGTCGGAGCAGATAGCCAACCTCAGCTCGACCGCGCCTCCAGGAACGAGCCGCGCCCAACTGAGCCAGCTGCCGCCGGAGGCGACCAAGCAGAGACCGACCAGCCGACCGCTTCGGCAACTGGCACCGCCGACTCCTCCGATCCTCCGAACCCTTCTGCCGCTTCCTAGGCCGCCATTTTATCTTTTACTTCACATGTCTATTAGTCTTGATGAACTTGTTAATTTTGCACAATTCCACCCGCGGGGTGTATCTTAAACTTTGTTGAAGATCGGCCAAGGGCCTTTGTTATGTAAATATTTTTCCGAGTTCTATCTTTTTCTTGCTTACTGCTCTTTGGCTTTTTCCTTTGCCGCCTTCCCTTGGTTGTCGTCTTGCCAGCCACACAGCCGCTCTGCGGACTGATGCTGGGTCAAGTACTTAGCTACTTTGGGAAGGCAAGTACTTAGCCGCTTAGAGTTCTTTAGCAAGTTAAGTAGAAAACGGCGGACCAGCTGCTCAACAGTCGGTCGTAAGAAGCGGCAAGCCGGCTTAAACTACGCACATGCTTTGTGTCCTTAGCCATTTTTCATGTGGGCACCCTTTCTACCTTACTCCTGCCCACCGTACAGTCGCTCTGCAAGCTGTGGCTTCTTGCAGGAGACGGCTTAAGTGCCACACACTACTTGTCCGGCTGCAGGAAGCATTTCATAGTACAAGACGGCAAGTCCCCGGGCCGACTAGTCGGACCCGGTGCCAAGCGGTATAACATAAAATAACATACTCATAGGCATATTTCTTATCATATAGATAAAAGAGGGCAGTCCCCGAGCTCTTCTCAGGGGACCCGGAGTCCTCGTACTTTAATACAAAAGGTAGCGTGGTACATACTACATTAACTGTAAAATCTTCGGATGAGATTTTCATTCCATGGCCGCTCCTTCTCCTTGCCGGAGTCATCTCTCTTGCGCGATCGAGGCTTCTGAGCATCGATCAGGTAGTAGGAGTCGTTGCCCAACACTTTGCTGATGATGAAGGGGCCTTCAAAGCGGCGAGAGCTTGTCTTTGGCGGCTGTTCGCTGGATCAGCGGAGCACAAGGTCTCCCTCTTGGAAACATCTCGGCTTGACCTTCCGATTGTAGTATCGGTGCAGGCTCTGCTGGTAGATGCTGGACCGGCTGAGTGCCAACAGCCGGCCCTCTTCCAACAGATCGACGCCGTCTTGTCGTGCTTCTTCCGCCTCCTCTTCGGTGTACATGGTGACTCGAGGGGAGTCGAATTCTGTATCCGTTGGGATGACGGCTTCGGCACCGTAGACGAGGAAGAAAGGCGTGAAGCCGGTTGACTTGTTTGGAGTTGTGCGCAGGCTCCAGAGGACGGTTCGCAGCTCGTCGAGCCAGCATCCGGCCGAACGCTCCAGAGGCTCGACCAGTCGGGGCTTGATGCCGGACAAGATGAGGCCGTTTGCTCGCTCCACCTGGCCGTTTGACTGCGGATGGGCAACGGACGCTAAGTCCAGTCAGATGCCCTGCGTCGCGCAGAAACGGGCCAAGGCGCCTTTGGCAAAGTTTGTGCCGTTGTTGGTGATGATACTGTGCGGTATGCCATAGCGGATGGTGATGTCGGAGATGAAAGTTACAGCTGTTGGACCATTCAACTTCTTGATTGGTTTTGCTTCTATCCACTTGGTGAACTTGTCCACCGCGACAAGCAGATGAGTGGCCATTACTGCCGACTATCCCGGACCACTTCCTACGTCGCGTGTAAGCCAAGTCGAAAAACCCTATCCTCCGAAGAGAACTCCCTTCAGATGTCATGCCTTACCCTTGAAGTGTCGTGTTTTTGCAGAGACGACGGTCGGAGCGTGGGGCCGATCCCCTAGGGACTCGTCGGCCAAGGGCGTCCGGATCGGGCAGGCTCAAGAGGAAGGCGGTAAGGGTCGACTCGCCGCTCCAGAGGTAAGGAAAAAACTTTGTGCTGTGATTATGGTATTTTTGAAGTATGACAACACCCTTTGTGTCCTGGCGGGAAGAGGAGCAGCCGGACTGTATCCGGGGATCCTGCCAACCACGCCTCCACCAGCCGGATTCCGAAACCGGCTTCGAGAGCGGAGGCGGGAGTGGGGCCGATGCCGCATAGTTCTCCAACAGAGAATGCGGATATGCTCTCGGCCACGAATTCCGAAGTAGAGAGCGCCATGAATCACCAGCGCCTACGGGCCGTACTTCGGAACAACATCTTTTCCGAAGAGGTATTTAACGCCTTCAATTCGGGAGACGCATACATCCGAGCTACTCAAGGCGGGCTTGCCCAAGCGACAGACCAGTATACCAAAGATATACGGGTAAGAAAATTTGATAAGCATGTGTAGCAGTAGCCCCTGAGACTTGAAACGGTTGGAACAACTGTTTTAAGGATCAATTTATGCACAGGTCCTCGTAGATAAGAATGAGCAATTGTCTCGGGAGCTGGAGGAATGCAAGGCCGAACTGAGGGCCGCAGTTGCCAAGTTAGAGGAACCCCAAAAGCCCTCATCTGGTAACAATTGTCACAATTGTACAAAGATGCACTAGTTAGTAAACGGCTGATATGACAAGTCTAACAGAAAATTCTGCAGACAATCCCGGGGTGAATCCGGAGGGCGTAAGAGAGGACGCATCGCATCTCAAAAGGCAGCTGGAGGCTGGCGAGCGCATTCTTACGCGAGTTAGGTAGGAGAAGAACAATCTTCAAGATGCCAAAGTCCAGCTGGACGTGGAGTTAAAAGATCTCCGCGCTCGGTGGCGGACTCGTGAAGGAGAACAAAAGGCTTCGACGCGGCATTTACGGTAAGTGCCTAGACGAAGCGTAGTATAGTTCGGCGAGGAAGTATATTGAAAGAATTTTGCTTGCAGGAATGTTAACGGTCGCATACGAGGAGGAGATGCCCTCATCTCGCAAGTGATTTCTTGCAAGACCTTTACATGGCACGAGCGAGCTCGACAAGTGATGCAGGGTGTTGCTCAGGCTTTGTGGCCATCAAGCTTGCTGCCGAATGACATGGGGGAGCTTGTGAATATGCTTCAAGGAGCACGGCGGCGCTTCCGATTGTGGAAGGTGTCCGCTTGCGGCAAGGCGGAAGAGAAGCTGGGCTATGGTGAAGACGCTACACCAAGCTGGACCCGAACCATATGGTCAAGTAGGACGGCGGGGCCCGATGGGCAAGAAATTCCCGTGAGTCTGGTATATGACCAGGTAGCGTTAGCCGCTAAGTATTCTCAACAGGATTGTAAGCTAGATAGCCTGTTGGACGGTATAGAGGAGGAATATAGTCAGTCCAAGTGACTGTGTAATTTAATGGACATGATTTGTCATGGGGTACTACCAAACGTCACAACGTAACTGGGTGATCATAAAGGAGTACTACAGGTGTCTCCAAAGGCAGATGTTGGGTTGGCGTATTTCGAGATTAGGATTTGTCACTCCGAATGTCGGAGAGGTATCTCTGGGCCCTCTCGGTAATGCACATCACTTAAGCCTTGCAAGCATTGCAACTAATGAGTTAGTTGCGAGATGATGTATTACGGAACGAGTAAAGAGACTTGCGGTGGCGAGATTGAACTAGGTATTGGATACCGGCGATCGAATCTCGGGCAAGTAACATACCGATGACAAAGGAACAAAGTATGTTGTTATGCGGTTTGACCGATAAAGATCTTAAGTAGAATATGTAGGAGCCAATATGGGCATCCAGGTTCCGCTATTGGTTATTGACCAAGAATAGTTCTAGGTCATGTCTACATAGTTCTCGAACCCGTAGGGTCCGCACGCTTAAGGTTTTCGATGGCGGTTATATTATGAGTTTATGAGTTTTGATGTACCGAAGGAGTTCGGAGTCCCGGATGAGATCGGGGACATGACGAGGAGTCTCGAAATGGTCGAGGCGTAAAGATCGATATATTGGATGACTATATTCGGAGTTCGGAAGGTTCGAATGATTCGGTATTTTTCGAGTACGGAGAGTTACGGGAATTCGCCGGGAGAAGTATTGGGCCTTATTGGGCCCTGCGTGAAGAGAGAGGGGCTGCCTAGGGCAGGCGCGCCCCAAGGCCTAGTCCGAATTGGACTAGGGGAGGGCTGCACCCCTTCCTCCCTTCCCTTCCTTCTCTCCTACTCCTACTAGGAAAGGAGGAGTCCTACTCGGTGGGAGTAGGACTCCCCCCTTGATCGCCTCCTCCCTTGGCCGGCCACCTCCTCCTTGCTCCTTTATATACGGGGCAGGGGGCACCCCATAACACACAAGTTGATCTACGGATCGTTCCTTAACCGTGTCGGTGCCCCCTCCACCATATTCCACTTCGGTCATATCGTCGCGGAGCTTAAGCGAAGCCTGCGCCGGTGAAGTCATATCGTCATGAGCTTAAGCGAAGCCCTGCGTCGGTGGAGCATCAACATCGCCACCACGCCCGTCGTCTTGTGGAACTCATCCCGACACTTTGCTGGATCGTAGTCCGGGGATCGTCATCGAGCTGAGCGTGTGCTGAACACGGAGGTGCCGACGTTCGGTACTTGGATCGGTCGGATCGTGAAGGCGTCGACTACATCAACAGCGTTGTTATAACGCTTCCGCTTTCGGTCTCACGAGTGCGTGGACGACACTCTCCCCTCTCGTTGCTATGCCATCACCATGGTCCTGCGTGTGCGTAGGAATTTTTTTGAAATTGCTACGTTCCCCAACAGTGATCCCGTTATCAATGACATCCAATGTCCATAGTCAGGAAACCATGACTATCTATTGATCAACGAGCTAGTCAACTAGAGGCTCACTAGGGACATGTTGTAGTCTATGTATTCACACGTGTATTACGATTTCCGGATAATACAATTATAGCATGAATAAAAGACAATTATCATGAACAAGAAATACAATAATAATCCTTTTATTATTGCCTCTAGGGCATATTTCCAACAGTCTCCCACTTGCACTAGAGTCAATAATCTAGTTACATTATGATGAATCGAACACCCATAGAGTTCTGGTGTTGATCATGTTTTGCTCGCGAAGAGGTTTAGTCAATGGATCTGCGACATTCAGATCCGTATGCACTTCGCAAATTTCTATGTCTCCATCTTGAACATTTTCACGAATGGAGTTGAAGCGACGCTTGATGTGTCTGGTCTTCTTGTGAAACCTGGGCTCCTTGGCAAGTGCAATAGCTCCGGTGTTGTCACGAGAAGAGTTTGATCGGCCCGACGCATTGGGTATGACTCCTAGGTCGGTGATGAACTCCTTCACCCAAATTGCTTCATGCGCTGCCTCCGAGGCTGCCATGTACTCCGCTTCACATGTAGATCCCGCCACGACGCTCGCTTGCAGCTGCACCAGCTTCATTGCTCCACCATTTAACATATACACGTATCCGGTTTGTGACTTAGAGTCATCAGATCTGTGTCCAAGCTAAGCGTCGGCGTAACCCTATCTGACGAGCTCTTCGTCACCTCCATAAGCGAGAAACATGTCCTTAGTCCTTTTCGGTACTTCAGGATATTCTTGACCGCTGTCCGGTGTTCCTTGCGGGATTACTTTGGTACCTTCCTACCAAACTTACGACAAGGTTTACATCAGGTCTGGTACATAGCATGGCATACATAATAGATCCTATGGTTGAAGCATAGGGGATGACACTCATCTCTTCTTTATCTTCTGCCGTGGTCGGGCATTGAGCCGAGCTCAATCTCACACCTTGCAATACAGGCAAGAACCCTTTCTTGGACTGATCCATTTTGAACTTCTTCAATATCTTATCAAGGTATGTGCTTTGTGAAAGACCTATGAGGCGTCTCGATCTATCCCTATAGATCTTGATGCCTAATATGTAAGCAGCTTCTCCAAGGTCCTTCATTGAAAAACTCTTATTCAAGTAGGCCTTAATGCTGTCCAAAAGTTCTATATCATTTCCCATGAAAAGTATGTCATCTACATATAATATGAGAAATGCTACAGAGCTCCCACTCACTTTCTTGTAAATGCAGGCTTCTCCATAAGTCTACATAAACCCAAACGCTTTGATCATCTCATCAAAGCGAATGTTCCAACTCCGAGAAGCTTGCACCAGCCCATAAATGGATCGCTGGAGCTTGCATACCTTGCTAGCATTCTTAGGGTCGACAAAACCTTTCGGCTGCATCATATACAGTTCTTCCTTAAGATAGCCATTAATGAATGCCGTTCTGACGTCCATTTGCCATATCTCATAATCATAGTATGCGGCAATTGCTAACATGATTCGGACGGACTTCAGCTTCGCTACGGGAGAGAAATTCTCATCGTAGTCAACCCCTTGAACTTGCCGATAACCCTTAGCGACAAGTCGAGCTTTATAGATGGTAACATTACCATCCGCGTCCGTCTTCTTCTTAAAGATCCATTTGTTTTCTATCGCTCGCCGTTCATTGGGCAAGTCTGTCAAAGTCCGTACTTTGTTTTCATACATGGATCCTATCTCGATTGCATGGCTTCAAGCCATTTGTTGGAATCTGGGCCCGCCATCGCTTCTTCATAGTTCGAAGGTTCACCATTGTCCAACAACATGATTTCCAGGACAGGGTTGCCATACCACTCGGTGTGGAGCGTGTCCTTGTGGACCTCTGAAGTTCAGTAGCAACTTGATCCAAGTACCTTGATCATCATCATTAATTTCCACTCCGATCGGTGTAGGCACCACAGAACATTTTCTGAGCTGCACTACTTTCCGGTTCAAGAGGTAGTACTTCATCAAGTTCTACTTTCCTCCCACTTACTCCTTTCGAGAGAAACTCTTTTTCCAGAAAGGATCCGTTCTTGGCAACAAAGATCTTGCCTTCGGATCTAAGGTAGAAGGTATACCCAATGGTTTCCTTAGGGTATCCTATGTACACGCATTTTTCCGACTTGGGTTCGAGCTTTTCAGGTTGAAGTTTCTTGACATAAGCATCGCATCCCCAAACTTTTAGAAACGACAGCTTAGGTTTCTTCCCAAACCATAATTCATACGGTGTCGTCTCAGCGGATTTAGGCGGTGCCCTATTTAAAGTGAATGTAGCTGTCTCTAGGCGTATCCCCAAAATGATAGCGGTAAATCAGTAAGAGACATCATAGATTGCACCATATCCAATAGAGTGCGATTCGACGTTCGGACACACCGTTCTGTTGAGGTGTTCAGCGCGTGAGTTGTGAAACAATTCCACATTTCCTTAAGTGTGCACCAAATTCGTGACTTAAATATTCTCCTCCACGATCTGATCGTAAGAACTTTATTTTTCGGTCACGTTGATTCTCTACCTCATTCTAAAATTCCTTGAACTTTTCAAAGGTTTCAGACTTGTGTTTCATCAAGTAGACATACCCATATCTACTTAAGTCGTCAGTTAGAGTGAGAACATAACGATACCCTCCGCGAGCCTCAACGCTCATTGGACCGCACACATCAGTATGTATGATTTCCAATAAGTTGGTTGCTCGCTCCATTGTTCCGGAGAACGGAGTCTTGGTCATTTTGCCCATGAGGCATGGTTCGCATGTGTCAAATGATTCATAATCGAGAGACTCTAAAAGTCCATCAACATGGAGCTTCTTCATGCGCTTGACACCAATGTGGCCAAGGCAGCAGTGCCACAAGTATGTGGGACTATCGTTATCAACTTTACATCTTTTGGTATTCACACTATGAATATGTGTAACATCACGTTCGAGATTCATTAAGAATAAACCATAACCATCGGAGCATGACCATAAAACATATCTCTCATATAAATACAACAACCATTATTCTCGGATTTAAATGAGTATCCATCTTGTATTAAACGAGATCCTGATACAATGTTCATGCTCAAACTTGGCACTAAATAACAATTATTGAGGTTAAAACTAATCCGTAGGTAAATGTAGAGGTAGCATGCCGACGGCGATCACATCGACCTTGGAACCATTCCCGACGCGCATCGTCACCTCGCCCTTCGCCCGATCTCCGCTTATTCCGCAGCCTGCTTTGTGAGTTACAAATATGAGCAACTGCTCCGATATCAAATACCGGGAGTTACTACTGAGTCTTGGTAAGGTACACATCAATTACATGTATATCACATATACCTTTAGTGTTGCCGGCCTTCGTGTCCGCTAAGTATTTGGGGCAGTTCCGCTTCCAGTGACCCTTCCCTTTGCAATAAAAGCACTCAGTCTCAGGCTTGGGTCCATTCTTTGACTTCTTCCCGGCAACTGGCTTACCGGGCGCAGCAACATCCTTGCCGTCCTTCTTGAAGTTCTTCTTACCCTTGCCCTTCTTGAACTTAGTGGTTTTATTGACCATCAACACTTGATGTTCTTTCTTGATTTCTACCTCTGCTGACTTTAGCATTGAAAATACTTCAGGAATAGTTTTCACCATACCCTTCATATTGTAGTTCATCACAAAGCTCTTGTAGCTCGGTGGGAGCGACGGAAGGATTTTGTCAATGACCGCCTCGTCCGGGAGGTTAATGTCCAGCTGGGACAGGCGGTTGTGCAACCCAGACATTTTGAGTATGTGCTCACTGACAGAACTATTTTCCTCCATCTTACAACTATAGAACTTGTCGGAGACTTCATATCTCTCGACCCGGGCATGAGCTTGGAAAACCATTTTCAGCTCCTCAAACATCTCATATGCTCCGTGTTGCTCAAAATGCTTTTGGAGCCACGGTTCTAAGCTGTAAAGCATGCCGCCTTTGGACGAGGAGTAATCATCAAGACGAGACCGCCAAGCGTTCATAACGTCTTGGTTCTGCAGGATGGGTGCTTCACCTAGCGGTGCTTCTAGGACATATTGTTTCTTGGCAGCTATGAGGATGATCCTCAGGTTCCGGACCCAGTCCGAATAGTTGCTACCATCATCTTTCAGCTTGGTTTTCTCTAGGAACGCTTTGAAGTTCATGTTGACATGAGCGTTGGCCATTTGATCTACAAGACATTTTTGCAAATATTTTAGACTAAGTTCATGATAATTAAGTTCATCTAATTTAATGAACTCCCACTCAGATTTGACATCCGTCTAGTCATCTAAGTGTTACATGATCCGAGTCGACTAGGCCGTGCCTGATCATCACGTGAGACGGACTAGTCATCATCGGTGAACATCTTCATGTTGATCGTATCTTCCAAACGACTCATGTTCGACCTTTCGGTCTCTTGTGTTCTGAGGCCATGTGTGTACATGCTAGGCTCGTCAAGTTAACCTAAGTGTTTTGCATGTGTAAAACTGTCTTACACCCGTTGTATGTGAACGTAGGAATCTATCACACCCGATCATCACGTGGTGCTTCGAAACGACGAACTTTAGCAACGGCGCACAGTTAGGGAGAACACTTTCTTGAAATTATTATAAGGGATCATCTTATTTACTACCATCGTTCTAAGTAAACAAGATGCATAAACATAATAAACATCACATGCAATTATATAGTAGTGACATAATGGCCAATATCATATAGCTCCTTTGATCTCCATCTTCGGGGCTCCATGATCATCTTGTCACCGGCATGACACCATGATCTCCATCATCATGATCTCCATCATCGTGTCTCCATGAAGTTGCTCGCCAACTATTACTTCTACTACTATAGCTAACGGTGTAGCAATAAAGCAAAGTAATTACATGGCGTTGAATCAATGACACGCAGGTCATACTATAATTAAGACAACCCCTATGGCTCCTGCCGGTTGTGATACTCATCGACATGCAAGTCGTGATTCCTACTACAAGAACATGATCTCATACATCACAATATATCATTCATCATTCATCACAACTTTTGGCCATATCACATCACAAGGCAATTGCTGCAAAAACAAGTTAGACGTCCTCTAATTGTTGTTGCATCTTTTACGTGGCTGCAATAGGGTTCTAGCAAGAACGTTTTCTTACCTACTGAAAAAGCCTGGCGTGATTTGTCAACTTCTATTTACCCTTCATAAGGACCCTTTTCATCGAATCCACTCCAATTAAAGTGGGA
Organism: Aegilops longissima; assembly: GCA_021605205.1. NCBI lineage: Eukaryota > Viridiplantae > Streptophyta > Magnoliopsida > Poales > Poaceae > Aegilops > Aegilops longissima. Next base: position 65,304 of record JAHIAM010005288.1, read on the forward strand.
GAGACAGACACCCGCTAGCCACCTTATGCAACTAGTGCATGTCAGTCGGTGGAACCTGTCTCACTTAAGCGTACGTGTAAGGTCGGTCCGGGCCGCTTCATCCCACAATAACGCTGAAGCAAAATAAGACTAGTAGCGGCAAGAAAGTTGACAACATCTACACCCATAACAAATTGTGTTCTACTCATGCAAAGAGAACTACGCATAGACCTAGCTCTGATACCACTATTGGGGAACGTTGCATAAAATAAAAAAATTCCTACATTCACCAAGATCTATCTATGAGTTCATCTAGCAACGAGTGATAGGACTGCATCTACATACCTTTGTAGATCACGAGCGGAAGCGTTCAAGTGAACGGGGTTGAGGGAGTCGTACTCGTCGTGATCCAAATCACCGATGACCAAGTGCAGAACGGACAGCACCTCCGCGTTCAACACACGTACGGAGCGGATGACGTCTCCCGCACCTTGATCCAGCAAGGAGGAAGGAGAGGTTGATGAAGATCCAACAGCACGACGGCGTGGTGGTGAATGCAGCAGAGTTCCGGCAGGGCTTCGCCAAGCAACTACGGGAGGAGGAGGTGTAGCAAGGTAGAAGGGAGGCGCCAGGTGCAAGGGTGCGGCTGCCCCCCTCCCACCCTCTATATATAGGGTCCCCAGGGGGGGCGCCGGCCCTAGGAGATTGAATCTCCAAGGGGGGGCGGTGGCCAGGGGGGTGGAGTGCCCCCCAAGGCAAGTGGAGGCGCCCCCTCCCCTAGGGTTCCCAACCCTAGGCGCAGAGGGGGGCCCAGGGGCGTGCACCAGCCCACCAGGGGCTGGTTCCCCTCCCACTTCAGCCCATGTGGCCCTCCGGTATGGGTGGCCCCACCCGGTGGACCCCCGGGACCCTTCCGGTGGTCCCGGTACAATACCGGTGAACCCCGAAACTTTCCCGATGGCCGAAACTCGACTTCCCATATATAATTCTTTACCTCCGGACCATTCCGGAACTCCTCGTGACGTCCGGGATCTCATCCGGGACTCCGAACCACTTTCGGTTTGCTGCATACTAATATCTTTACAACCCTAGCGTCACCGAACCTTAAGTGTGTAGACCCTACGGGTTCGGGAGACATGCAGACATGACCGAGACGGCTCTCCGGTCAATAACCAACAGCGGGATCTGGATACCCATGTTGGCTCCCACATGTTCCACGATGATCTCATCGGATGAACCACGATGTCGAGGATTCAAGCAACCCCGTATACAATTCCCTTTGTCAATCGGTACGTTACTTGCCCGAGATTCGATCGTCGGTATCCCAATAACTTGTTCAATCTCGTTAGCGGCAAGTCACTTTACTCGTACCGTAATGCATGATCCCGTGACCAAACACTTGGTCACTTTGAGCTCATTATGATGATGCATTACCGAGTGGGCCCAGAGATACCTCTCCGTCATACGGAGTGACAAATCCGATCTCGATCCGTGTCAACCCAGACACTTTCGGAGATACCTGTAGTCCACCTTTATAGTCACCCGATTCGTTGTGACGTTTGGTACACCCAAAGCACTCCTACGGTATCCGGGAGTTACGATCTCATGGTCTAAGGAAAAGATACTTGACATTGGAAAAGCTCTAGCAAAACGAACTACGATCTTGTGCTATGCTTAGGATTGGGTCTTGTCCATCACATCATTCTCCTAATGATGTGATCCCGTTATCAATGACATCCAATGTCCATAGTCAGGAAACCATGACTATCTATTGATCAACGAGCTAGTCAACTAGAGGCTCACTAGGGACATGTTGTAGTCTATGTATTCACACGTGTATTACGATTTCCGGATAATACAATTATAGCATGAATAAAAGACAATTATCATGAAGAAGAAATACAATAATAATCCTTTTATTATTGCCTCTAGGGCATATTTCCAACAGTCTCCCACTTGCACTAGAGTCAATAATCTAGTTACATTGTTGATGAATCGAACACCCATAGAGTTCTGGTGTTGATCATGTTTTGCTCGCGGAAGAGGTTTATTCAATGGATCTGCGACATTCAGATCCGTATGCACTTTGCAAATTTCTATGTCTCCATCTTGAACATTTTCACGAATGGAGTTGAAGCGACGCTTGATGTGTCTGGTCTTCTTGTGAAACCTGGGCTCCTTGGCAAGTGCAATAGCTCCAGTGTTGTCACAGAAGAGTTTGATCGGCCCCGACGCATTGGGTATGACTCCTAGGTCGGTGATGAACTCCTTCACCCAAATTGCTTCATCGCTGCCTCCGAGGCTGCCATGTACTCCGCTTCACATGTAGATCCCGCCACGACGCTCGCTTGCAGCTGCACCAGCTTCTCGCTCCACCATTTAACATATACACGTATCCGGTTTGTGACTTAGAGTCATCCAGATCTGTGTCAAGCTAAGCGTCGGCGTAACCCTTTGACGAGCTCTTCGTCACCTCCATAAGCGAGAAACATGTCCTTAGTCCTTTTCGGTACTTCAGGATATTCTTGACCGCTGTCCGGTGTTCCTTGCGGGATTACTTTGGTACCTTCCTACCAAACTTACGGCAAGGTTTACATCAGTCTGGTACACAACATGGCATACATAATAGATCCTATGGTTGAAGCATAGGGATGACACTCATCTCTTCTTTATCTTCTGCCGTGGTGGGGCATTGAGCCGAGCTCAATCTCACACCTTGCAATACAGGCAAGAACCCTTTCTTGGACTAATCAATTTTGAACTTCTTCAATATCTTATCAAGGTATGTGCTTTGTGAAAGACCTATGAGGCATCTCGATCTATCCCTATAGATCTTGATGCCTAATATGTAAGCAGCTTCTCCAAGGTCCTTCATTGAAAAACTCTTATTCAAGTAGGCCTTAATGCTGTCCAAAAGTTCTATATCATTTCCCATCAAAAGTATGTCATCTACATATAATATGAGAAATGCTACAGAGCTCCCACTCACTTTCTTGTAAATGCAGGCTTCTCCATAAGTCTGCATAAACCCAAACGCTTTGATCATCTCATCAAAGCGAATGTTCCAACTCCGAGATGCTTGCACCAGCCCATAAATGGATCGCTGGAGCTTGCATACCTTGTTAGCATTCTTAGGGTCGAAAAAACCTTCCGACTGCATCATATACAGTTCTTCCTTAAGATAGACGTTAAGGAATGTCGTTCTGACGTCCATTTGCCATATCTCATAATCATAGTATGCTACAATTGCTAACATGATTCGGACGGACTTCAGCTTCGCTACGGGAGAGAAAGTCTCATCGTAGTCAACCCATTGAACTTGCCTATAACCCTTAGCGACAAGTCGAGCTTTATAGATGGTAACATTACCATCCGTGTCCGTCTTCTTCTTAAAGATCCATTTGTTTTCTATCGCTCGCCGATCATCAGGCAAGTCTGTCAAAGTCCATACTTTGTTTTCATACATGGATCCTATCTCGGATTGCATGGCTTCAAGCCATTTGTTGGAATCTGGGCTCGCCATCGCTTTTTCATAGTTCAAAGGTTCACCGTTGTCCAACAACATGATTTCAAGGACAGGGTTGCCATACCACTCTGGTGTGGAACGTGTCCTTGTGGACCTACGAAGTTCAGTAGCAACTTGATCCGAAGTACCTTGATCATCATCATTAATTTCCACTCCAGTCGGCGTAGGCACCACAGGAACATTTTCTTGAGCTGCACTACTTTCCGGTTCAAGAGGTAGTACTTCATCGAGTTCTACTTTCCTCCCACTTACTCCTTTCGAGAGAAACTTTTTTTCCAGAAAGGATCCGTTCTTGGCAAAAAAGATCTTGCCTTCGGATCTAAGGTAGAAGGTATACCCAATGGTTTCCTTAGGGTATCCTATGAACACGCATTTTTCCGACTTGGGTTCGAGCTTTTCAGGTTGAAGTTTATTGACATAAGCATCGCATCCCCAAACTTTTAGAAACGACATCTTAGGTTTCTTCCCAAACCATAATTCATACGATGTTGTCTCAACGGATTTAGACGGTGCCCTATTTAAAGTGGATGTAGCTGTCTCTAGAGCGTATCCCCAAAATGATAGCGGTAAATCAGTAAGAGACATCATAGATCGCACCATATCCAATAGAGTGCGACACGACGTTCGGACACACCGTTCTGTTGAGGTGTTCCAGCGGCATGAGTTGTGAAACGATTCCACATTTCCTTAAGTGTGTACCAAATTCGTGACTTAAATATTCTCCTCCACGATCTGATCGTAAGAACTTTATTTTTCGGTCACGTTGATTCTCTACCTCATTCTGAAATTCCTTGAACTTTTCAAAGGTCTCAGACCTGTGTTTCATCAAGTAGACATACCCATATCTACTTAAGTCGTTAGTTAGAGTGAGAACATTACGATATCCTCCGCGAGCCTCAACGCTCATTGGACCGCACACATCAGTATGTATGATTTCCAATAAGTTGGTTGCTCGCTCCATTGTTCCGGAGAACGGAGTCTTGGTCATTTTGCCCATGACGCATGGTTCGCATGTGTCAAATGATTCATAATCGAGAGACTCTAAAAGTCCATCAGCATGGAGCTTCTTCATGCGCTTGACACCAATGTGACCAAAGGCGGCGAGTGCCACAAGTATGTGGGACTATCGTTATCAACTTTACATCTTTTGGTATTCACACTATGAATATGTGTAACATCACGTTCGAGATTCATTAAGAATAAACCATTAACCATCGGAGCATGACCATAAAACATATCTCTCATATAAATAGAACAACCATTATTCTCGGTTTAAATGAGTAGCCATCTCGTATTAAACGAGATCCCGATACAATGTTCATGCTCAAACTTGGCACTAAATAACAATTATTGAGGTTTAAAACTAATCCCGTAGGTAAATGTAGAGGTAGCGTGCGACGGCGATCACATCGACCTTGGAACCATTCCCGACGCGATCGTCACCTCGTCCTTCACCGGTCTCCGCTTATTCCGCAGCTCTGCTGTGAGTTACAAATATGAGCAACGGCACGGTATCAAATACCGGGAGTTACTACGAGTAATTGGTAAGGTACACATCAATTACATGTATATCACATATACCTTTAGTGTTGCCGGCCTTCTTGTCCGCTAAGTATTTGGTGCAGTTCCGCTTCGGTGACCCTTCCTTTGCAATAAAAGCACTCAGTCTCGTGCTTGGGTCCATTCTTTGACTTCTTCCGGCAAGCTGGCTTCTTATCGGGCGCAACACCCTTGCCGTCCTTCTTGAAGTTCTTCTTACCCTTGCCCTTCTTGAACTTAGTGGTTTTATTGACCATCAACACTTGATGTTCTTTCTTGATTTCTACCTTTGCTGACTTCACATTGAAAATACTTCAGAATAGTTTTCAACATCCCTGCATATTGTAGTTCATCACAAAGCTCTTGTAGCTCGGTGGGAGCGATGAAGGATTCTGTCAATGACCGCCTCGTCCAGGAGGTTAATGTCCACTGGGACGGCGGTTGTGCAACCAGACATTTTGAGTATGTGCTCACCGATGTAACTATTTTCCTCCATCTTAAAACTATACAACTTGTCGGAGACTTCATATCTCTCGACCCGGGCATGAGCTTGGAAAACCATTTTCAGCTCCTCGAACATCTCATATGCTCCGTGTTGCTCAAAATGCTTTTGGAGCCCCGGTTCTAAGCTGTAAAGCATGCTGAACGAGGGAGTAATCATTAGCATGAGACTGCCAAGCGTTCATAACGTCCTGGTTCTCTGGGATGGGTGCTTCACCTAGCGGTGCTTCTAGGACATATTGTTTCTTGGCAGCTATGAGGATGATCCTCAGGTTCCAGACCCAGTCCGAATAGTTGCTGCCATCATCTTTCAGCTTGGTTTTCTCTAGGAACGTGTTGAAGTTCATGTTGACATGAGCGTTGGCCATTTGATCTACAAGACATTTTTGCAAAGATTTTAGACTAAGTTCATGATAATTAAGTTCATCTAATTTAATGAACTCCCACTCAGATTTGACATCCGTCTAGTCATCTAAGTGTTACATGATCCGAGTCGACTAGGCCGTGTCCGATCATCACGTGAGACGGACTAGTCATCATTGGTGAACATCTCCATGTTGATCGTATCTTCCATACGACTCATGTTCAACCTTTCGGTCACTTGTGTTCCGAGGCCATGTCTGTACATGCTAGGCTCGTCAAGTTAACCTAAGTGTTTTGCATGTGTAAAATTGTCTTACACCCGTTGTATGTGAACGAAGGAATCTATCACACCCGATCATCACGTGGTGCTTCGAAACGATGAACTTTAGCAACGGCGCACAGTTAGGGAGAACACTTTCTTGAAATTATTATAAGGGATCATCTTATTTACTGCCGTCGTTCTAAGTAAACAAGATGCATAAACATAATAAACATCACATGCAATTATATAGTAGTGATATGATATGGCCAATATCACATAGCTCCTTGATCTCCATCTTGGGGCTCCATGATCATCTTGTCACCGCATGACACCATGATCTCCATCATCATGATCTCCATCATCGTGTCTCCATGAAGTTGCTCGCCAACTATTACTTCTACTACTATAGCTAACGGTTTAGCAATAAAGCAAAGTAATTACATGGCGTTGAATCAATGACACGCAGGTCATACAATAATTAAGACAACTCCTATGGCTCCTGCCGGTTGTCATACTCATCGACATGCTAGTCGTGATTCCTATTACAAGAACATGATCTCATACATCACAATATATCATTCATCATTCATCACAACTTTTGGCCATATCACATCACAAGGCAATTGCTGCAAAAACAAGTTAGACGTCCTCTAATTGTTGTTGCATCTTTTACGTGGCTGCAATAGGGTTCTAGCAAGAACGTTTTGTTACCTACGAAAAAGCCACAACGTGATTTGTCAACTTCTATTTACCCTTCATAAGGACCCTTTTCATCGAATCCACTCCAATTAAAGTGGGAGAGACAGACACCCGCTAGCCACCTTATGCAACTAGTGCATGTCAGTCGGTGGAACCTGTCTCACGTAAGCGTACGTGTAAGGTCGGTCCGGGCCGCTTCATCCCACAATACCGCTGAAGCAAAATAAGACTAGTAGCGGCAAGAAAGTTGACAACATCTACGCCCACAACAAATTGTGTTCTACTCGTGCAAAGAGAACTACGCATAGACCTAGCTCTGATACCACTGTTGGGGAACGTTGCATAAAATAAAAAATTTCCTACATTCACCAAGATCTATCTATGAGTTCATCTAGCAAAGAGTGATAGGAGTGCATCTACATACCTTTGTAGATCACGAGCGGAAGCGTTCAAGCGAACGGGGTTGAGGGAGTCGTACTCGTCGTGATCCAAATCACCGATGACCAAGTGCCGAACGGACAGCACCTCCGCGTTCAACACACGTACGGAGCGGATGACGTCTCCCGCACCTTGATCCAGCAAGGAGGAAGGAGAGGTTGATGAAGATCCAGCAGCACGACGGCGTGGTGGTGGATGCAGCAGAGTTCTGGCAGGGCTTCGCCAAGCGACTACGGGAGGAGGAGGTGTAGCAAGGGAGAAGGGAGGCGCCAGGTGCAAGGGTGCGGCTGCCCTCCCTCCCCCCCCTCTATATATAGGGTCCCCAGGGGGAGGTGCCGGCCCTAGGAGATTGAATCTCCAAGGGGTGGCGGCGGCCAGGGGGGTGGAGTGCCCCCCAAGGCAAGTGGAGGCGCCCCCTCCCCTAGGGTTCCCAACCCTAGGCGCAGAGGGGGGCCCAGGGGGGCGCACCAGCCCACCAGGGGCTGGTTCCCCTCCCACTTCAGCCCATGTGGCCCTCCGGGATGGGTGGCCCCACCCGGTGGACCCCCGGGACCCTTCCGGTGGTCCCGGTACAATACCGGTGAACCCCGAAACTTTCCCGATGGCCGAAACTCGACTTCCCATATATAATTCTTTACCTCCGGACCATTCCGGAACTCCTTGCGACGACCGGGATCTCATCTGGGACTCCGAACAACTTTCGGTTTGCTGCATACTAATATCTTTACAACCCTAGCGTCACCGAACCTTAAGTGTGTAGACCCTACGGGTTCGGGAGACATGCAGACATGACCGAGACGGCTCTCCGGTCAATAACCAATAGCGGGATCTGGATACCCATGTTGGCTCCCACATGTTCCACGATGATCTCATCGGATGAACCACGATGTCGAGATTCAAGCAACCCGTATACAATTCCCTTTGTCAATCGGTACGTTACTTGCCCGAGATTCGATCATCGGTATCCCAATACCTCGTTCAATCTCGTTACCGGCAAGTCACTTTACTCGTACCGTAATGCATGATCCCATGACCAAACACTTGGTCACTTTGAGCTCATTATGATGATGCATTACCGAGTGGGCCCAGAGATACCTCTCCGTCATACGGAGTGACAAATCCCAGTCTCGATCCGTGTCAACCCAACAGACACTTTCGGAGATACCTGTAGTGCACCTTTATAGTCACCCAGTTACGTTGTGACGTTTGGTACACCCAAAGCACTCCTACGGTATCCGGGAGTTACACGATCTCATGGTCTAAGGAAAAGATACTTGACATTGGAAAAGCTCTAGCAAAACGAACTACACGATCTTGTGCTATGCTTAGGATTGGGTCTTGTCCATCACATCATTCTCCTAATGATGTGATCCCGTTATCAATGACATCCAATGTCCATAGTCAGGAAACCATGACTATCTATTGATCAACGAGCTAGTCAACTAGAGGCTCACTAGGGACATGTTGTAGTCTATGTATTCACACGTGTATTACGATTTCCGGATAATACAATTATAGCATGAATAAAAGACAATTATCATGAACAAGAAATACAATAATAATCCTTTTATTATTGCCTCTAGGGCATATTTCCAACACCAAAGCGGCGATGCGATCCAAGAGCTCATTAAGAGAAGAGAGCTCTGTCGGATCCATCTGTTCGGCGAGTTCCGAATTGATGTGAAGTTTATGCGTGATGACCCGAGAGGCCATCGTCGGCGCGACAGCCGATGGGGCGGCCATGACGAAGCCGCCTTGTCGGAGAGTTTGGCCTACAGCCAGAGCTCCCCCCACGGTAATGTTGTCCCTGACAATGAGACGAGCCATCGAGCCTTGCAGCAACGACACAGAGGAACTCTCATTGAAAGCACCAATGTCGGTGTCAAAACCGGCGGATCTCGGGTAGGGGGTCCCGATCTGTGCGTCTTAGGCTGATGGTAATAGGAAGCAAGGGACACAGATGTTTACCCAGGTTCGGGTCCTCTCAATGGAGGTAAAACCCTACTTCCTGCTTGATTAATATTGAAGATATGGGTAGTACAAGAGTAGATCTACCACGAGATCGTAGAGGCTAAACCCTAGAAGCTAGCCTATGATGGTATGATTGTAATTGTGATTGGCCTTCTAAGGACCAACCTCTCCGGTTCATATAGACACCGGAGAGGGCTATGGTTTACATGGAGTCGGTTACAAGGAAGGAAATATAATATCCGGATCGCCAAGCTTGCCTTCCACGCCAAGGAAAGTCCTATCCGGACACGGGTCGAAGTCTTGAGTCTTGTATCTTCACGCTTCAATAGTTCGGACGATGTATATAGTTCGGCTGTCCGGATACCCCCTAATACAGGACTCCCTCAGTGGGCACTTCCATCCTCTCGATGGCCTTGATCTTCACAGGGTTGCACTCTATGCCGCGTTCTGAGACCAGGAACCCAAGAAGCTGGCTGGCTGGTACTCCGAAGACGCACTTCTCTGGGTTGAGCTTGATTCGAAATCGGCGCAGGTTCTCAAAGGTCTCCTTGAGGTCTTCCAACAGCGTTCCATGCTTCTCCGTCTTCACCACCACATCGTCCACGTAAACGTGGGCGTTTCTGCCGAGTTGCTTGAGGAGGCACTTCTGCATGCAACATTGAAACGTGGCACCGACATTCCTCAAGCCGAACGTCATGGTCAAGTAGCAGAACGCTCCAAATGGCGTGATGAAGGCGGTCTTCAGTCTGTCGGCCGGGTTCAGCTTGATCTGGTGATATCCTGAATATGCATCCAAAAAACTCAACAGCTCGCATCCGGCTGTGGAGTCTATCACTTGGTCGATTCTTGGTAACGCAAAGGGGTCTTTGGGGCAAGCTTTGTTGAGGCTGGTATAATCAATACACATGCGCCACTGCATGTTTTTCTTCAGCACGAGAACTGGGTTGGCCAGCCACTCTGGAAAGAACACTTCCATGATGAAGCCGGCTGCCAGCAGCAGGGCTATCTCTTCACCAACGACTCTTCTCTTCTCTTCTGACAGGCGGCGCAAGGGCTGCCTGATTGGTTTGGCATCGGGCCGGACATGTAACTTGTGCTCGGCGAAATCCGTCGGGACACCCGGCATGTCTTTGGGGGACCATGCAAAGATATCCCGATTCTCACGGAGGAAATCGACAAGCTCGCCTTCCTATTTACTGTCGAGGTTTGTACCTACGACAGCGTACCTCTCCGGGTGCTCCGGGTCCAAGGGTATCTTCTTTGTCTATTTTGCCGGCTTGAACGAGCCCTCAGCTTCCGACTCCTTGGGATCGAGCGACATCCCTGGCTGCTTGCCTACCATCGCCACGACCCGGTCAAGGAGCTTCTTCTCAGCTGCGATCACGAGGGACTCGGCCAACCAACTGCTCTCAGCTGCGCAGGCGGACGACTTCTTGTAGTCGCCGGCTATGGTCAGAATCCCCTTGGAACTCGGCATCTTCATTTTGAGGTAGGCATAGTGGGGGACCGCCATGAACTTGGCCAGAGCAGGTCGGCCAAGTAGCGCATGGTATGGGCTCTCAAGGTCCACCACTTCAAACCAGAATGGCTCTCGGCGGAAGTGATCTTTGTCCCCAAAGAGGACGTCTATCTGGATCTTGCCGATTGGTGAGCAGGAAAGGCCAGGAACTATGCCGTGGAATACTGATCCGGCTGGGATGAAGCTGCCTTGCTCGATTCCTAACTTCTCCATGGTGTCTTTGTACATGATGTTGATCTGCTGCCGCCATCTATCGAATCGGGAGAAATGGCGGCTCGCCTATCTGTGGCAAAGGTGGCATCCAAAACCAGGGCATAGGAGCCGGGATTGGGCATCACCTCTGGGTGGTCGGCTCTGCTCCAGCTGATGGGCTTCTTGGACCAATGCATGAACTCTGGGGTCTCTGATGCTACCGCATTCACTTCTTGTTGCTGCAGCCGTCTGCTGTGTCGATCATCGGCCACACTGGTGAACATGACATAAGCTCCGTGCTCTTCTGGATACTCATCTTGTATAGCTCCGACTGGTATGACCGCCGGCTGCTGGGGCGGAGGAGGAGGCGGCTGCCCAGCAGGCGGGGGAGGCAAGAGGCCGTCTCCCTTGGCGATCCTGGTGAGCCAATGGCACTTCCGAGTGGTGTGGTTGAACGGCTTCGCACCACTATGGAATTTGCAGGGTGCATCCAGAGTCTGCTCATATGAGAAAGCCGGCAGCCGGTTGGGCTTGCCGCCCTTCCAGCGTTTGGGCGGAGGCTACCCTTCCGGCTGCTGGTCTTCGACTGTCGCCACCTGCCGGCTGGTGGAAGCCGGTTGCGTGGCCTTGCACTTGTGGTCGCCTTGCTGTTGGCGCCGACTGGTGTCACCAGCCGGGGTTCAGGGTGCTTGAGGGGCCACTTTGCCAGACGCATTTACGTGGATCTCCGCCTTCATGGAGGAGTCGGCCGTGGCGTATTTGTCTACTATGATCAGCAGCTCGTCGAGGGTCGCCGACTCGTCGCAGAGGAGTCGGTGCTTGAGGAGGGTGCCTTCCCTGCACCCGGCGGTGAAGTACTCCATGGCCTGCACCTCGTGCACACCTTCGCAAGAGTTGCGGAGCTCGGCCCAGCGCGTGAGGTAGTCGCGAGTAGACTCATTGGGGCCTTGCACGCACAAGGAGAGCTGGCGGGGCTTGGGCGGCCGCTTGTATGTGCTGGTGAAGTTGCGGACGAAGGCGTCGGTGAAGTCGACCCAGCTGTTGATGTTGTGGGGCTTCAGACTGTTCAGCCATGTCCGGGCCGTGCCTTGGAGCATGAGCGGAACGTATTTCACAGCAACGCGCTTGTTGCCGTTTGCTATGCTGATGGCTGTGGAGTAGTCGACCAGCCAGTCCTCTGATACGTCTCCGTCGTATCTACTTTTCCAAACACCTTTGCCCTTGTTTTGGACTCTAACTTGTATGATTTGAATGGAACTAACCCGGACTGACGCTGTTTTCAGCAGAATTGCCATGATGTTGTTTTATGTGCAGAAAACAGAAGTTCTCGGAATGACCTGAAACTCCACGGAACATCTTAGAAAAAATAGTAAAAATCCTTGCCAAAGATGAAGACCAGGGGGCCCACACCCTGGAGCTCCTCCGACGCTAACTCCAACTCTATATATTTGCTTTCGGGGAGAAAAAAATCCGAGAGAAGAAATCATCGCGTTTTACGATACGGAGCCGCCGCCAAGCCCTAAAACCTCTCGGGAGGGCTGATCTGGAGTCCGTTCGGGGCTCCGGAGAGGGGAATTCGTCGCTGTCATCATCATCAACCATCCTCCATCACCAATTTCATGATGCTCACCGCCGTGCGTGAGTAATTTCATCATAGGCTTGCTGGACGGTGATGGGTTGGATGAGATTTATCATGTAATCGAGTTAGTTTTGTTAGGGTTTGATCCCTAGTATCCACTATGTTCTGAGATTGATGTTGCTATGACTTTGCTATGCTTAATGCTTGTCACTAGGGCCTGAGTGCCATGATCTCAGATCTGAACCTATTATGTTTTCATGAATATATGTGTGTTCTTGATCCTATCTTGCAAGTCTATACTCACCTGTTATGTGTTACAATCCGACAACCCCGAAGTGACAATAATCGGGATACTTCTCGGTGATGACCATAGTTTGAGGAGTTCATGTATTCACTATGTGCTAATGCTTTGTTCTAGTTCTCTATCAAAAGGAGGCCTTAATATCCCTTAGTTTCCATTAGGACCCCGCTGCCACGGGAGGGTAGGACAAAATATGCCATGCAAGTTCTTTTCCATAACCACGTATGACTATATTCAGAATACATGCCTACATTACATTGATGAATTGGAGCTAGTTTTGTGTCACCCTATGTTGTGACTATTACATGATGAACCGCATCCGGCATAATTATCCATCACTGATCCAATGCCTACGAGCTTTCCATATACTGGTTTACGCTTATTTACTTTCCCGTTGTTACTGTTACAATCATTACAAAACACCAAAAATATTGCTTTTGCTTTCATTACTCTCTTGTTACCGTTACCACTACTATCATACTACTTTGCTACTAAACACTTTGCTGCAGATATTAAGTTATCCAGGTGTGGTTGAATTGACAACTCAGCTGCTAATACTTGAGAATATTCTTTGGCTCCCCTTGTGTCGAATCAATAAATTTGGGTTGAATACTCTACCCTCGAAAGCTGTTGCGATCCCCTATACTTGTGGGTTATCAAGACCAATTTCTGGCGCCGTTGCCGGGGAGCATAGCTCTATTCTTTGAGTCACTTGGGATTTATATCTGCTGGACACTATGAAGAATTTGAAAGACGCTAAGACAAAAATTTATCCCTCAACTACGAGGGGAGGTAAGGAACTGCCATCTAGCTCTGCACTTGATTCACCTTCATTATGAGTAAGCTTGCGACACTTAAACCTGCTTACGCTATTAGATTCGATATGTGCATGTCATTGATGATGCCACTTCGCTATGCATGATACTTATGATGAAACTACTTCTATGCTTGATACTCTCGTGCCCTTGGTGAATTTCTTGATGAACAAATTGCTAGGGCTAGAGAGAAAGAAATTATTGAAACCGATAATGTTGATGAAATTGATGATGAAGATATGCTGTTATTCCTGAGGGTTATGTTTTTGATATGGAATCTTCTGCAGCTATTTTTGCCTGCCAAGATAGAAACAAACTTAAGAGTCTGTTAGTTAAATGGAGTAAAGAATCTCTTAGGGATAGAATGAAACCTGACCCTGCTTTTGCTACTTCACCTATTTGTGTTCCCGATAAGGATTATGAATTCTCTGTTGATCCTGATATAATTACTTTGGTTGAATCTGATCCTTTTCATGGCATGAATCTGAAACTGTTGTGGCACATCTTACTAAATTAAATGATATAGCCACCCTGTTCACTAATGATAAGAGATCTCGCTACTTTTATATCCTTAAAATATTTCCGTTCTCATTAAAGGGTGATGTTAAGATATGGTTTAATTCTCTTGATCCTGGTTGTGTGCGTAGTCCCCAGGATATGATTTATTACTTCTCTGATAAATATTTCCCTGCTCATTAGAAACAAGCTGCTTTAAAGGAAATATACAACTTTGTGCAAATTGAAGAAGAGAGTCTCCCACAAGCTTGGGGGAGGCTTCTCAAGTTGCTTAATGATTTGCCTGACCATCCTCTTAATAAAAATGAAATACTTGATATCTTTTATAATGGACTAACCGATGCTTCCAGAGATTACCTGGATAGTTGTGCTGGTTCTCTTTTCAGGGAAAGAACATCGGATGAAGCTGAAATTCTATTGAATAATATGTTGACAAATGAAAATAATTGGGCACCTCCTGAGCCAGCTCCAGAGCCAATCACTGAGCCTATTCCTAAACCAACTCCGAAGAAGAGATGTGTTCTATTTCTCAGTCCTGAAGATATGCAAGAGGCAAAGAAATCTATGAAAGAAAAAGGTATTGAAGCTGAAGATATTAAGAATTTACCTCCTATTGAAGAAATACATGGTCTTAATTTACCGCCTGTTGAAGAAACATATGATCTTGATCCATTACCTATTGAAGAACCTCCTGATCCCGATAACCCGACACAGGTAGTAAAGGTAAATTCTCTCTATAGATTTGATGAAGGTGATATTCCTCACTATAAGTCTGCTAGGCAATGCTTGGATGCGTTTGATAATTTTACTGTCAAACAAGAAAATGTTAATGCTTATTTTGGTAGACAATTGAAACAAAATACCTATATGATTAAACACTTGGGTGATTATATGGCTGATGTTAGATGTGAACTTAAACTCATTAACAAACATGCTTCTATGGTTACCACTCAAGTAGAACAAGTACTTAAGGGTCAAAATGATTTGTTCAATGAAATGAATAGTAAGAAAAATGATTATGCTGTTAGAGTGGCTACTAGAACTGGTAGAATGACTCAGGAACCTTTGTATCCTGAAGGCCACCCTAAGAGAATTGAGCAAGATTCTCAGAGAAATAATACTGATGTGCCTAGTTCTTCTAAAAGGAAGAAAAATAAAAATGATAGGACTTTGCAAACTTCTAGTGAACCTATTTTTGATACTGAGACACAATCTGGTAATGAACATGAACTTAGCGAAAATAATAATGATGATGTTCATGATGATGCTCAACCTAGTAATGATAATCATGTAGAAGTTGAACCTGTTGTTGATCTTGATAACCCACAATCAAAGAATCAACGTTACAATAAGAGAGACTTTGTTGCTAGGAAACATGGTAAAGAAAGAGAACCATGGGTTCAGAAACCCCTGCCTTTTCCTCCCAAACCATCCAAGAAAAAGGATGATGAGGATTTTGAGCGCTTTGCTGAAATGATTAGACCTATCTTTTTGCCTATGCGATTAACTGATGTGCTCAAAACAAATCCTTATGCTAAGTATATGAAGCATATCATTACAAATAAGAGAAAGATACCGGAAGCTGAAATTTCCACCATGCTTGCTAATTATACTTTTAAGGGTGGAATACCAAAGAAACTTGGAGATCGAGTACCCACTATACCATGCTCCATTAAAAGAAATTATGTCAAAACTGCTTTATGTGATCTTGGAGCGGTGTTAGTGTTATGCCTCTCTCTTTATATCGTAGACTTGATTTGAATAAGTTGACACCTACTGAAATATCTTTGCAAATGGATGATAAATCAACTGCTATACCCTGTCGGAATTTGTGAGGATGTGCTGTTGTGGTTGCAAACATTACTATTTTAACGGACTTTGTTATTCTTGATATTCCCGAGGACGATAGTATGTCTATTATTCTTGGAAGACCCTTCTTGAATACTGCAGGGGCTGTTATTGATTGCAACAAAGGCAATGTCACTTTTCATGTTAATGGTAATGAGCATATGGTACACTTTCCGAGGAAACAACCTCAAGTTTATAGCATCAATTCTATTGGAAAAATTCCATCGATTATATTTGGAGGTTTTGAATTTCCTCTTCCTACTGTCAAGAAGAAATATGATATTCTTATTATAGGGGATGTGCATATCCCCATTGAGGTAACATAGTGTTATTCGAAATTTCTCCGGTTCCATGTTATTCGGAATGAGTTTGTTAACAAGACTTGATCAACCTTGTTAGTGGATTCCTTTTGATGATCATGAGATGGATGGAACTAGAAGGCACAACCTTCTGTACCCTCTTTATACTTTCTGTTATTTAGTGGAAATAAAGTAAAAATAGTATTTTTTTTGTCTGCATTTCTGATTTATCATGCAATATAAAATACCCGAAAATAAAAGTCCTCCAAATGCCATGCCAATTTAATATGATTTTTTTGGGAATATTTGAGGATTTATGGTGCAAAAATTACCACGGGGGGAGCTGCCACCTGGCCACGAGAGTGGAGGGCGCGCCCTACCCCCCTGGGCGCGCCCCCTGCCGCGTGGGCCCACGGTGGCCCTCCTCCACTTATTCCTGCACCCATCCTCTTCTTCTTCCTCCCACAAACACGAATATCTGGCTCAAACACGAGTTCCAGCCCCCGTTGCTGTGATTTTTGATCTCCTTGCTCAAAGCACCTCTCACAAAACTGCTTGGGGAGATTGTTCCTTGGTATGTGACTCCTCCATTGGTCCACTTAGTTTTTGTTCTAGTGCTTTATTCATTGCAATTTTGTGCTGCATAGGTGACCATGTTCTTGAGCTTGCATGTCAAATTTATATGGTTCCAAGTAGTTCTAATGCTTGATATACGCTCTAGGCACTTGTAGGAGTAGTTGCTATCAATTTTATTAAAATTGGTTCACTTTTGTTTGAAGTTACTAAAAATTTCAGAAATTTTTCAGAGAAAACAATATGTTTAGGAAGATGTTCCAAGGTGGTTCTTCAAGGAAGCAAGGCCCTAGGCTTGCAGTGCGCGATGCCGATGAGGAACCCCCAAGTGACGCTCCCGTAAGGCCCTGTGAATGGCCTTCGGAAAATTTTATGGATCGAGCGGGAATCAAAGAAGAATTTTACGCATATTTGCGCAACGCCGGTCTTGTAGACTTCGAGGCAGACAAATGCCCACAGTATCATGATCTCACTAGTTCATTTGTGAGGAGGTTTGAATTTTCATCTTCGCGTAATTCTCCTTCAGTCATGTTTGATCTTTATGACAAATCTTATACCATGGACTTAGAGGACTTCACTTTTGCTTGCAAATTCCCACAATGGGGTAGTACTGTTGATCCCCGTAAATCTGAATTTAGAGACTTTCTTGCTAGTATAACCGTGGGGGAATCTAGAGATATAATGCAAGCCACTATAGGGAGCATTCACTTTCCCGCTATACATTATTTTGCTCTTTTCACAGGTAGGTGCATAAATGTTAAGGATGAAGCATGTCACATGTGTGTCCCTGACCTTAGCATTCTCAGGAGTGCTGTGTTAGGAGACCAATCTTATCATATGGGAGCCATTGTAGCTCGTAGGTTGCATCATAATAGATATAACGGAGACTTCTTTGGAGGAATTTATGCAACCCGCTTAGCTAATTTTCTTGAGACAGACATTCATGAGGGTGATATGGAGTTGCCCCCTACTTATTTAGATTTTGACTATGGTTTCCCACCAGCTTGTCGAGAGGACTGAATCACCTCTCCAGTATCGACTAATCTTTAACAAACGACATGTTGTCCGTATTACTCTTCCTGCTCCTGCCTTCTTTGATTCTCAAACAAAAGGAAGATATGTTATTACCAGAGAGGAGGCAGATGAGTACGAGAGGAGGGCGGAGGCAGCTCGATGCCATGCTGCAGCTCAGGAGGCGATAGCCGCTGCATCGCAGTACGACCCCAGCTACACCTACGGGTATCAGCCAGCTATCCACGGCAATAAACCAACAGGCCAAAAGCCTAAGCTTGGGGAATACGTATTTCCATCGACATTACATTTATGTTCACACACACTCATTGCTAGATGTCGGTGATCATACTCTTTCATTGTAATATCCATGCTAGTTTATTTTCTTTTTCCTGCTTTCTTCTTGTGTGTTTGTTAAACTTTAAGAAAAACAAAAAAAATTAGTGTAGCTTCTAGTTAGTTTACTTTTCTTGCTGTAGTAGTAATAATTAAAATGAAAACCCAAAAAGATTTCTAGTTCTTCTTCTTGCTTGTTGGGAGCTTTCCCGTGTAGATAGTTTTATTTCTTTTCTTTTCTTTGGGGGTCGATAGGAGAAGACCATGATTAAATTGTTGAAGTGGCTCTTATATGCAATATTGTTGATTTAATCAAGAGCCCATATTGCCTTGTCTTCTCCTGGTTATTGAATGCTCGCAGATTCCAGCTTAGTCCAATGCACGTGCACTCTTATTATTATTCACATCGTTCGGTCGTGCAAGTGGAAGGCAATTATGACGACATATGATGGGCTGACTGAGATGGGAAAAGCTGGTATGAACTCGACCTCTTTTGTTTTTGTAAATATGATGAGTTCATCGTTCTTGATTCAGCTTATTATGAATAAACATGTTTGCAATGATAATTAGAGATCATAGTCGCTTATGCCATGCTTGATTAGCTATGAGTTATAATGGTTTACCTTGCGTGCCAACATGCTATTAAAATGGTTGTGATGTGGTATGATGGGTTGGTATCCTCCTTTGAATGATTTAAGTGACTTGACTTGGCACATGTTCACACATGCAGTTGAAACAAATCAACATAGCCTTCACTATATTTATGTTCATGGTGGATTAATCCTACTCATGCTTGCATCCAATGTTTATTAATTTTAATGCATGTTCATGACTGTTGTCGCTCTCTAGTTGGTCGCTTCCCAGTCTTTTGCTAGCCTTCACTTGTACTAAGCGGGAATAACTTCTTGTGCATCCAATCCCTTAAACCCCAAAGTTATTCCATATGAGTCCACTATACCTTCCTATATGCGGTATCTACCTGCCGTTCCAAGTAAATTTGTATGTGCCAAACTCTAAACCTTCAAATAAACATTCTGTTTTGTATGCTCGAATAGCTCATGTATCAACTATGGTTGTCCTTATCTTCCATGTTAGGCGGCTTATTCTCAAGAGGAGTGGACTTTGCTCCTCACTCACAAGAACATGGCTGGTCACCGGGATGCCCAATCCCATGCTTTATGCAAACTAAATCAAAATTAATTTCAAACAAAACTCCCCCTGGGACCTGATGTATGTTGGAGGCACTCGTTGTTTCGAGCAAGCCGTGGACTGATGCTTGTTGGTGGAGGGGGAGTATAAACTTTACCATTCTGTTTGGGAACCGCCTATAATGTGTGTAGCATGGAAGATATCGCCATCTCTTAGTTGTTATGTTGACAATGAAAGTATACCGCTCAAAATATTATTTACCTCTATTTCAAACCGAGCTCTGGCACCTCTACAAATCCCTGCTTCCCTCTGCGAAGGGCCTATCTATTTACTTTTATGTTGAGTCATCACCCTCTTATCAAAAGCACTAGCTGGGGAGCACAGCTGTCATTTGCATTCATTACTATTAATTTATATTGGGTATGACTATAACTGGATCTCTTTTACCATGAATTACAATGTCTAGTCGGTCCTTGATCTTTAAAGGTGCTCTGCATTTATGTTTTGCGGTCTCAGAAAGGGCTAGCGAGATACCATCTTGTTATATCATATTATGATTGTTTTGAGAAAGTGTTGTCATCCGAGATTTATTATTATGGCTCGCTAGTTGATTATGCCATTGATATGAGTAAACATGAGACCCGAGAATTATTGCAAATGTGGTTAGTTATAATCTTTGCTGAAAACTTGAATGCTGGCTTGACATATTTACAACAACAAGAGCAAACAGAGTTTGTAAAGTTTTCTTTTTCTCTTTCAGTTTGTCAACTGAATTGCTTGAGGACAAGCAAGGGTTTAAGCTTGGGGGAGTTGATACGTCTCCGTCGTATCTACTTTTCCAAACACTTTTGCCCTTGTTTTGGACTCTAACTTGTATGATTTGAATGGAACTAACCCGGACTGATGCTGTTTTCAGCAGAATTTCCATGATGTTGTTTTATGTGCAGAAAACAAAAGTTCTCGGAATGACCTGAAACTCCACGGAACATCTTAGAAAAAATAATAAAAAATCCTCGCCAAATATGAAGACCAGGGGGCCCACACCTTGTCCACGAGGGTGGGGGGCGCCCCCCCTCTAGGGCGTGCCCCCTACCTCGTGGGCCCCCTGGAGCTCCTCCAACGCCAACTCCAACTCTTTATATTTGCTTTCGAGGAGAAAAAATCAGAGAGAAGAAATCATCATGTTTTACGATACGGAGCCGCCGCCAAGCCCTAAAACCTCTCGGGAGGGCTGATCTGGAGTCCGTTCGGGGCTCCGAAGAGGGGGATTCGTCGCCGTCGTCATCATCAACCATCCTCCATCACCAATTCCATGATGCTCACCGCCGTGCGTGAGTAATTCCATCATAGGCTTGCTGGACAGTGATGGGTTGGATGAGATTTATCATGTAATCGAGTTAGTTTTGTTAGGGTTTGATCCCTAGTATCCACTATGTTCTGAGATTGATGTTGCTATGACTTTGCTATGCTTAATGCTTGTCACTAGGGCCCGAGTGCCATGATTTCAGATCTGAACCTATTATGTTTTCATGAATATATGTGTGTTCTTGATCCTATCTTGCAAGTCTATAGTCCCCTATTATGTGTTATGATCCGACAACCCCGAAGTGACAATAATCGGGATACTTCTCGGTGATGACCATAGTTTGAGGAGTTCATGTATTCACTATGTGCTAATGCTTTGTTCCGGTTCTCTATTAAAAGGAGGCCTTAATATCCCTTAGTTTCCATTAGGACCCCGCTGCCACGGGAGGGTAGGACAAAAGATGTCATGCAAGTTCTTTTCCATAAGCACGTATGACTATATTCGGAATTCATGCCTACATTACATTGATGAATTGGAGATAGTTCTGTGTCACCCTATGTTGTGACTGTTACATGATGAACCACATCCGGCATAATTATCCATCACCGATCCAATGCCTACGAGCTTTCCATATACTAGTTTACGCTTATTTACTTTCCCGTTGTTACTGTTACAATCATTACAAAACACCAAAAATATTGCTTCTGCTTTCATTACTCTTTTGTTACCGTTACCACTACTATCATACTACTTTGCTACTAAACACTTTGCTGCAGATATTAAGTTATCCAGGTGTGGTTGAATTGACAACTCATCTGCTAATACTTGAGAATATTCTTTGGCTCCCCTTGTGTCGAATCAATAAATTTGGGTTGAATACTCTACCCTCGAAAGCTATTGCGATCCCCTATACTTGTGGGTTAGCATCCTCTGGCTTCACGGAGCCGGTGTATTTGGGTGTGTCTCTTGGGAGCATGAACCCTTTGGGGAAGGGTTCGTCTCGAATACGGGGGCCGAAACACGGCGGACCCAACTCATCTTCTTCTTCTAGCGCCAGGGACCGATGGAGACGGTCGATCTGTCGGGTGATCAACATGCGGCGGGGAGACGCGCCTTTCCCTGCAAGGGGGAGGAGGCGGACTGTCATCCCGCCGTTCCACTGCTCTTGGGCGGCCGTCTTGGTCGCGCTCTATGGTGACACGAGTCCGACTGCGGCTGGCAGCCGGCTCCTTGTCTCTTCTTCCGCGGACGCCGCTAGTCGGCGTCCGAGAGGTCGCGCCTTGATCTCGGCGGGGAGACAGATCGTCGTTTTGCCAATGTGGCGCCTCAGTGCGGCAGCCGGCCTCGTGCTGCTCGGTAGCCGCGTCGAGGATCCGATGGACGCGCTCCGCCATCTGGCGACATTCTTCGCCCTCGAACTTGTCCAGCTCTTCAGCTGTTGCCGGGGCAGCTCGGATGTTTTCCGCAGGCGTGGCGTAGACGGGGCGATCTTCCCTGAAAAGGTTGGCGATGGCCACGCCGCGCTGCTGGACCTTGCCAAGGCGGTTGGGCCCAGCCGGAGCCGGCTTGCCGCCCACAACGCGGTCCATCTCGCGCTGGTAGGCTTCCGACAAGCGTCTCATGCTGGCCAGCTTCTTGGCGCCTTTAACGAACTGGATGCGGCGTGCCTCCAGCGTCTCGGCGTCGGCGTCTGAGGGATTCCTGGATTAGGGGGTATCCGGACAGGTGGACTGTGTACAACATCCGGACTATTGAAGCGTGAAGTTACAAGACTCAAGACTTCGGCCCATGTCCGGATGGGACTTTCCTTGGCGTGGAAGGCAAGCTTGGCGATCCGGATATTATATTTCCTTCCTTGTAACCGACTCCATGTAAACCCTAGCCCTCTCCGGTGCCTATATAAACCGGAGAGGTTGGTCCTTAGAAGGCCGATCACAATTACATTCATACCATCATAGGCTAGCTCTTAGGGTTTAGCCTCTACGATCTCGTGGTAGATCTACTCTTGTACTACCCATATCATCAATATTAATCAAGCAGGAAGTAGGGTTTTACCTCCATCGAGAGGGCCGAACACAGGTAAACATCTGTGTCCCTTGCTTCTGTTACCATCAGCCTTGACGCATGATCGGGACCCCTACCGAGATCCGCCGGTTTTGACACCGACAATGGTGCTTTCATTGAGAGTTCCTCTGTGTCGTCGCCATCGGGCTCGATGGCTCGTCTTATTGTCAAGGACAACATTACTTCGGAGGGGGCTCTGGCTATAGGCCAGACGCTCTGGCTCGGCGGCTTTATCATGGCGCGCCCCATCGGCGATGGCGCCGGCGATGACTTCTCGGGTCATCAATCATAACCTTCGCGTCGATTCGAACTTGCGAGCAGATGGATCAATGGAGCTCTCCTCCTTAATGAACTCTTGGATCGCATCGCGCTCTGGGAGTCGCTAGAGACTATAACCGGATTGGGCTTAAACCCGACCAAAGGGACATCAAGTCCCCGCCGGCCACCCATGAGATAGCGATAGTGGAGGAACCACACGCGGATTGCCCCTCAACTTTGAGGACAAGTTGTGTTCGGATCACCGAACTCCTTGAGCCAAAGACCTGCTCAAAGGAAAACCTGACCCAGGTCCCGGACTTAGAGTCGGGCATCGGGCCGAAGGAATTGGGCACCCCGGATCCTAAGCTGTTTAGCTCGGGACCGCCCGCGCCCTTGGGCGATAGATCGGATCAAAATTCGGACCCTAAACTGAACCTAAACTGTCTCTCCCGCATCAGGCAAGAGCCCCAGGAAACCGTACATCGCTACTGGGCCAGATTCCTCCTTGCGCTTAACAAGGTCAGGGACTGCCGCGAAGAGGACATGGTCTCACTTTTCTGCAAAAACTGCACGGACGAAGGACTCCTCAATGCTATAAGCCGCCGCGACATAGTACGCTTCGCGGACTTGGAAACCATAGTACGGAAGTATTGTGCGATGGAGAGCGCTTGGAAGACCCAAACAGAATTTTGGGATAGTACTGCTCTCGCCAAAACCTTTGTCCGAACTAATCGGACAAACTCTCGTAAGTCGTCCGACCCAACCCCCAAGAAACCAAAGCCCACGCCAGGGCGGAGATCCGTATTGGAAGAATGGCTCGACGGGCCATGTAGGCTCCATAGTACTCCGGATACAACACCTACTCATAGCCTTAAGGCATGTTGGATACTCCGGTAGGTGGCAAAAAGTGGCGAGGATCTTCTTGTGGGCCGTAAAGCGGAACAACATCCCACCAGCGAACATAATACTTTCGCCTCAAACAATAGGCGCAAGCGAGCTCGCCGAAGCTCCGCTAAAGCCTTGGAACGACACTGCTATAACTTTTAATGCCAGTGACGAACCTCGATCCCGGGCTGTCTGGGCACCAGCCGCTCTGGTCCTTAGTCCGATCATAGATGGCTTTCGGCTCACCAAAGTACTCATGGACGGCGGAAGCGGATTAAATCTGATTTATGAAGAAACGCTCAGCAAGATGGAGATTGATAAAAGCCGCATTGAACAAGCGGCACGACCTTGAGGAATTATCCCTACTGGGAAACGCGGTAAAGGGAAAAATCACACTCGATGTGGTATTCGGTACCCCGGAGAATTATAGGTCCGAGGAAATCACATTCCAGGTGGCTCCTTT
Source organism: Aegilops longissima (assembly GCA_021605205.1). Classification (NCBI taxonomy): domain Eukaryota; kingdom Viridiplantae; phylum Streptophyta; class Magnoliopsida; order Poales; family Poaceae; genus Aegilops; species Aegilops longissima. Next base: position 89,696 of record JAHIAM010005288.1, read on the forward strand.
TAACAGCGGATACCACGCCCATCTAGGGCGAGACACGTTCACAAGCTTTCAAGCTATACCCCATTATGGGTACATGAAGCTTAAAATGCCCGGACCCAATGGAATAATCACTCTAGCCAGTGATCCGGACGTTGCGCTTCGCGCCAAAAATAAAACCGCAGCTCTAGCCCTGGAGGCATTATCCGAAGCCCTAGCAGCCGAAGAATTAACAGCACTACGGGCCACCGTGGACAGGGACGACGTAATACTCGACAAACGACCCAAGTCCACCTCATTCAAACCTGCAGACAAGATAGTCAAATTCTAGGTCCACCCAACGGACCCCACAAAGACAGCTACCATCGGGACATAGCTGAGCCCCGCGATTGAAGCCGCACTTCGAGATTTCCTACGCGAGAATTGGGACATTTTCGCCTGGCACCCATCGAACATGCCAGGCATCCCACGCAGACTGGCCGAACACAGCCTTAATATCCTAAAAGGATATAAACCAGTCAAGCAGACCCTAAGGCGGTTCTCAGAGCCCAAACAACAGGCAATGGGGGAAGAGTTAGCCAAGCTACTCGAGGCCGGATTTATCAGAGATATTAAATATCCGGATTGGCTGGCAAATTTTGTGATGGTGCCAAAGAAGGATAAATCATGGCGCATATGCGTCGATTTCAAAGACCACAACAAGGCTTGCACCAAGGATCCCTTTCCCCTCCCTCGCATCGATCAAATCATCGATGCCACAGCTGGACACGACTCGCTGTGTTTCCTCGACGCATACTCTGGATACCATCAAATAAAGATGGCAGAGTCCGACCAAGCTGCAACAGCTTTCATAACGCCATATGGCCCTTTCTGCTTCAACACTATGCCTTTCGGGCTCAAGAACGCCGGTGCAACCTACCAACGCATGATTCAAACATGCCTGGAAAAGCAAATCGGCAAAACAGTGGAGGCATACGTGGACGACGTGGTCATAAAAACAAGACGCGTCGAAACCCTGATAGACGACTTGAGGCTTACATTTGACAATCTCTGGACATACGACATCAAGCTGAATCCGGAAAAATGCGTTTTGGCGTCCCCTTGGGGAAGCTTCTCGGCTTCATCGTTTCCAACAGAGGAATTGAAGCGAATCCAGCAAAGATCCGAGCTCTGTCACAGTTGGCTATACCAACAAACCTCAAGCACATCCAAAAACTAGCGGGATGCGTGGCTGCTCTCAGCCGCTTTATCTCTAGGTTAGGAGAAAAGGCACTACCTCTTTATCGCCTTCGGCGCACCGAACACTTCATATGGACGGATGCAGCCGCGGCCGGACTGGATGAAATAAAGACCCTATTGGCCAGTAATCCAGTATTAACAGCGCCGAATATCGGCGAACCTATGTTGTTGTACATAGCTGCAACGCATCAAGTCGTAGCGCATGCTCGTCGTTGAGCGAGAGGCCGGCGGATACAAATACCGCTCAGAGGCCAGTCTACTACGTGTCCACGGTCCTAACCCCATGAAAATCCCGATACCCACACTATCAAAAAATAGCATACGCGGTGTTCATGGCATCCCGGAAGCTACGACACTACTTTCAAGAGTGTTCGATTACGGTGGCCTCCAAAGTACCACTCAATGACATAATAAATAACCGCGATGCTACGGGCCGGATTGCCAAGTGGGCTATCGAGCTCCTGCCATTCGACATAACATACAAACCACGGCGGGCCATCAAGTCACAAGTGTTGGCCAACTTCGTCGCTGAATGGACAGAAGTCGAACTCCCTAAAGAGTACGGCGCATACTCAAAAAGGATCATGCACTTCGACGGCTCTAAAATGCTGGCCGGATTGGGAGCAGGGGTAGTCCTGACATCTCCCACCGGCGACATGGTCCAGTTCGTCCTCCAAATATTATATCTGAGACTCCAACAATGCAGCGAATACGAGGCTCTGTTGCACGGTCTTCGGATGGCAGTCTCTATGGGCATTCAACGCCTAGAGGTGCGCGGGGACTCAAACCTCGCAATATCACAGATAAACGGAGATTTTGATGCCAAGGACCCGAAAATGGCGGCTTACCGTAATGCCGTCCTCAAAATGTCAGCTCGGTTCGAGGGGCTCGAATTCCACCATGTGGCTCGAGAAAACAATCAAGCGGCAGATGTCCTCGCCGATCGGCGTAAACGACCTGTCCCACCTAATATATTCTTGGAATGGCTGTTCAAGCCATCCGTAGTATGGGAAGGGGAATCCGGCAATACTAGCACGGATCCGAGTACATCCCCAGATTCTGAACCATCAGACATAGTCGGAGGTTCTACCCCAGAAATAACGTCCTCGGCCCACGAAGTCATGGTTGTAATCGCCCCGTGGACCGAGCCCTTCTTGGCCTACCTAAATAGGCAGGAGCTCCCCGAAGACCAAAATGAAGCGTGCTGCATCGTTCGGCGTTCTAAAGCTTACAAGGTCTACGAAGGGGAACTCTACAAGAAAAGCGCTACCAGAGTACTACAAAGATGCATCTCCGAAGAGGAAGGGCGGCAGCTCTTGGCTGAAATCCACGCCGGCCTGGGCGGGCACCACGCCGCGGCACGGGCATTAGTCAGCAAGGCCTTCCATAAAGGCTTCTATTGGCCGACGGCCCGAGCGGACGCACAAGACCTTGTCCAACATTGCGTCGGTTGCCAGCTCTTTGCCAATCAGAGTCACATGCCCCCTACCGCACTCTAAACAATCCCCATAACTTGGCCCTTTGCGGTCTGGGGGTTGGATATGATCGAACCCCTTAAAGGGGGAAGCCATAAGAAGAAATACTTATTGGTCATGGTGGACAAATTCACCAAATGGATAGAAGCTAAACCTGTCAAAATGGCTGAATCCGGACCAGTAATAGACTTCATATCCGGGGTCGTACACCGATACGGTGTCCCCCACAGCATCATCACTGATAATGGCTCAAATTTTACAGCCGACGAAGTGAAAACTTGGTGCGCAAAAATGGGCATCAAGCTCGATTACGCTTCCGTCTACCATCCACAAACTAACGGCCAGGTAGAGCGGGCAAATGGTCTAATTATGAGCTGCATTAAACCCAGGCTAGTGCGATCCTTGACAGAGTCGGATACGCACTGGGTGGAGGAGCTTGACTCCGTACTCTGGGGGCTGCGGACCACGCCAAATTGCACCACCGGATACACACCATTTTTTATGGTGTACGGCACGGAAGCAGTATTACCTTGCGACATAATACATGATTCTCCACGCGTGAAAGTGCGTTATATCGACTAGAGGGGGGGTGAATAGGCGATTTTTATGAATTCTTCAATGAGGAATTATCCGGTGAGGAAATTCCTAAGTGAAGAACTACTTGCAGCGGAATATGTACTCAGAAGTAAGCATAAGAGAATGTGGGCATGGTCATCATGATGTAATGAGGACAATCAAAGAGTACAGAAAGCGTAAACACAGGATAGCACAAGATGAAGACAAACAGACTGAAGAAATAGAACTGAGGAAATTGAGAAAGTCTTCAGTCAAAGTCTTCAAACACAGATATGAACGAACACTCAACACAGTAATGAGGAAATGAAAGAGTTGAGGAAATAGAACCAGTTAGGTTGGTGAAGACAATGATTTGGTAGACCAGTTCCAACTGCTGTCTCAGTTGTACGTCTGGTTGGAGCGGCTGAGTATTTAAACTCGGGGACACAGTCCCAGACACCCAGTCGCTGAGCACGCAGCTCAGGACACCAAGTCCTCACCGTATTCTCCTTAAACTAAGGTCACACAGACCTCCTACAATCACTCGTGGTAAGTCTTCAGGCGACTTCCAAACCTTCACAGACTTGGTCACTCGGCGATCCACAATTCTTCTTGGATGCTCTAGACCATGACGCCTAACCGTCTGGAAGAAGCACAGTCTTCAAAGGTAACAAGCGTCGGATCCACGCATGATCAATCTCTTCAGTGATGCTCAATCACTTTGGGTTTGTAGGGGTTTGGTTTTTGGGTTTTTCCTCACTCGATGATTTTCGCTCAAAGTCCTCGGAGGATGGGTTGCTCTCAAATGACAAGTGTCAAGTTCTCTCAGAGCAGCCAACCAGCTAGTGGTTGTAGGGGGTGACTATTTATACCCTAGGGAGCAGCCCGACATGATAAGACATAAATGCCCTTCAATGATATGACCGTTAGGTGGATAACATATTTTGGGACAGGTGGCGCGCAAAAGACAAGAGCGGTCGGAAATTGACTCTCAAATTCCTCGGGGCTATCATGTTCCTCATGCGTAGGCAATCCGCCTTTGGTGAATTCCTAACTCCTCGGTCGAACAAATTCCTCGGTGACCGTAAGAACTTCGTCTCATCACATGAAGAAATTGAGTGAGCTGTATGAGATTTCAAAGGCTTCACTCGAGGGATTGGTAGGTGTAGGATTTTGAGTTGAGCATCACATGGAAATTTTTCCTTAGTATTTTCTCGACCCCTTTAACAAAGACGGTGTTTCCTATGACTCAAGAAAGAGAAAGCGAAACTACGAAAACAAAATTCTTCACGCTTCATGTTCCTCAAATGAATATCAAGTCTTCAAGGTCACACCAATTTCTTCACTTTCAAAGTCTTGAAAGTCTTGAGAATATCAAAGTCTTGATCGAAGAACTTCATTTTAGGGTCGACTTTCTCTGTAAATATCAAACTCCTCATAGACTTATAGACCTGTGTACACTCATAAACACATTAGTCCCTTAACCTATAAGTCTTCAATACACCAAAATCACTAAGGGGCACTAGATGCACTTACAATCTCCCCCTTTTTGGTGATTGATGACAATATAGGTTAAGTTTTCAACGGGGATATACATATGAAGTGTAAATACTGATATTGAGGAATTTGATGCAAGATATAGAAGAACTCCCCCTGAAGATGTGCATAGTGAGGAATTTGCTTTTGAGGCATTGCACATTTGAAGAGATGAAACATGGAGATCTCCCCCTATATCTTGTAATTCATACACGCATTTGACATATAATATGAAGAATTTTGAAATGCATGATGAAATATGGTGACTGATGTAATTCAGCATGCGTGTATTAACAAATAATGAGGAATAGGCATGCAGAGGAACACATCAAAAGTATCAGAGCACCATCGGGTTTAAGATTACAACTCGATCCAATAAAAGTTTCAGAAGAACGAGAGTTGTAACTTAGCAAAAATTGCCCATATAATAGACCCGCTTGAAGACTAACTCAAATTTCTCCCCTTTGTCATCAAATGACCAAAAGGATTGGCGAGGACTAACGCCTCAAGAATTTCAAGTTGATGAAGGCGCCCGGTATTGTCGGGTCGGTTGTTGTAGTAGGGCCTGCCGCAGTTGTCGCCCAAATCTTCATTTTCATCGATGTGTCGCGATGAAGAATAGGAGCTGGCCACCAAGGAAGGAACCTTGACCTTCTTGTATTTCTTCGGAGGAGGTGCAGACCAGTCAAATTCTTCCTTGCGACCCATTGTCTTCAGTTCTTCCGCGCTGTAGACATTAGAAAGAACAACCCAGGTGTGGTTGAAGGTTTCATGGAGGTAGTATTGGTTTTTCTTCACTGCATTGTGTGTTGAGGTCATGTTGTGAAGAATTGAACCAAACTGACGCTTGACCCATTTATGATTGCGGTCAACCTTCTGATGAAGATTGGGGAGTAACTCACGATCAGTCATCACCTTGGGTGCTGTGGCTTGAGGATTTTGCTTGGCTGAGGTATTGGCGGCAGAGTCATGTGTGGCAGAGTCATCATTGGTGGAGTAGGATGCAGCTTTGCGAAATTGACCATCCAATGGACGAATGCCTTCATCTATCACAGCAGTTGCCTTGCCCTTGTCATCGGTGAGGAAAATGTCCGTTTGAGGACTTCAATCGGAGGCAAGCAGCTGCGTGGTTGAGTATCAGCCTTGTAATTGAGTGAAGACCTTGTCTGATGAACCTCATAATCCATGGTGCATAAGGCTTCAGCTCAAAAGGTGACATAGCAATGTTTGCGAGTCCTCATGAAGAAATCATGGAAGTTGACGGGAACGCCATGAATGATATTGAAAAGCATATTCTTCATGATGCCAACGACTTCTTCATCATTTGAGTCGTGGCCTTTGATAGGACTCATTGTCTTCGTCAGAATTCGATAGACAGTCCGAGGCACATATAGTAATTCCTTGACGAGGAATTTGGTTCGAGGTGCCCTGTCACGGCTTCAAAGGCTTCATCAGCACTTGCATGTAGTGATTTGAAAGCTCAGGTTCGTTGTAGATACAACGAGCACCATCAAGGGGAGGACTGAGTGGGAGGGCACGAAGCAATTCAGTTGCTGGTGCCTTGTAGTGAGTATTTTCAGACATCCAGTCCAACACCCATGAGTTTACATCTTCAGCGTCTCCGGTGATGTGCAGCGTCGCATAGAATTGAAGAATGAGTTCTTCATTCCAATCACAGATGTCAGTGCAGAAATTCAGAAGTCCTACATCGTGAAGAACACTGAGGACTGGCTCGAAGCCTGGCAGAGATTCCATGTCCACATGAGGAATATGTGCATGATCGAAGACTTTGTCTTTGTTGAAGAGCACAGAGGAATAGAAGTTGGCTTGACTAGCAGTCCAGAAACGCCTCTTCCTTATGCGAGCAGAGTCGTATGGGTTTTAATCCGTGAAGAAAACGTGCTCGCCAAAGAAGTCTTTAGCCTTGAACTTTTGCTTCGTTGAGAATGGATTCTTTGGCTTTGGCAGTGGAGTGTCAGTGAGTTGCATCACGACCTCTGGAATCGCAATCTCAGGTTCTTCAGGCTGAGGAATTTCTGGTTCCTCTTCATGTGCAGTCTGAGGATCAGCAGCAGCAGGTTCTTCATCGCTAGTGGCTGGAATTTCTTCATGCATGAGATGAAGTGGGATGAGTTTCTTGAGCCCATTTGAACTGTTGGAGCAGGGACCGAGGAATCTGTTGGATTGGGGTGAAGAGTGGAGAATTGGATCTGACTTTCCCAAAAGTCATCGTTCATCACTGGCGTTGTGCTTCCAATATCCACATCTTCTTCAATTTCCTCAACACCATCCTCTTCAGCTGTGAACTGAGGCATAGGCGAGGAAATGATTGGGGTTGAAGGGATTGCTTCCACTTCAATTTCTTCATCAATCTGCTCTGACGAAGCAGCAGAATGATTTTCTTCATCAGATCCGCTTGGGATCTCATAATCTTCACCAAAAGGAACAAGGTACTTTGATGGAATGGAGGAAATTGGAACAGCATCGATTGGATTTTCAAATGAACTGGTCATTGGCTTCATCTTCTTCGTAGCCGAAGAATTTGACGCAGCAGATGCTTTCCTTTTCTTCACTGCAGCTCGTTCTGCAGCCTTGGTCTTCTTCACATCAGATGCAGATGGAAGGATTGGAGTTGGTGTAGGCACAAGAGGAGCTGAGGAATCTGGGTGAATTTCCTCAGGCGCAACTGATGCAGTTGCCCTGACTTCTTAAGTTTCTTCAGGCGCACCACTAGTGGATGCCCTGGAAATTTTTCAGCGGCTGGAATGGAGTCATCAGCCTTGGAACTAGCATTTTCTTCAACAGCCTAAACTTCATCAGCGGTGCTAGCATGTTCTTCAGCAGGCTGAGCAGAGGCTCCAGCCTGAGGAATTTCTTGTTGCGTTGGGGCTGCAACATTTGAGAACTTCTTTGTCAGATTGACAAATATGACTTTGGCTCCTTGCCAATCAGCATAATATGAGTCAAATTTGTCATTTGAGGGCTTTGATGTCACCGCATCTTGACAAGTTCTTGAGTTCTCATCTTGACAACATTTTCTTCAGCAGTTTCTCTTTCAGATCTGCGATTTCTTGATCTCTCTGGCCTTATCAAATTTCCATTTCTCCTCTTGGATGAAATGAGTCGACATGTGACTTTGGCGGTGTCAACTTTAAGTCGAGGCATAGGAGTGTTTGGGTCCTTGTGCCGAGATCAATGTAGTCTAGGATCGCTCTTGGATCCAATGAATGGCACATGTGTGCCTTTGGCTCTATGGCCCTTTCTTGTCGGTCTCGATGATTTCCATAAGTTCATCATCATCAGCCTCATCATCTTCGGTGGCTCTTGGAAGGCGACCTGTTTCTTCTTGGGACTTGGCGAGGACCTCGTCCACTGTTGCCTTAGTCTTGAGAGAGTTGGGCGGATGAAGAATTTAGTGCAGGTGAGGAACTTCTTTGAGACACCAGAGGCAATTGAGATGCCACAGTCCTTTGGCACGTGGCGGATGCACAGGTGCCGAGGACTTTGGAGGAGCTGCTGAGGACTTTGTAGGAGCCGAGGATTTGGGAGGAGCAGGAGCACCATGAGGAATTGGCCGTGAGGGCACGGTGAGAACTTGGCCGTGAGGGCATTGTTGGTGAAGCACTTGGCTTGTGTAAAGGGCTTCTTTGCCATAGATTTTCTTGGCTTGACAGAGGCCTCGATGGCAGCAGCGATGTGAGCCCTCATTAAATTTCCTCCTTGCCTCGTTGGCTTGTCTTGCCAATTTAGCTTGGCGCTTGGCCCATTCTTCAGAAAGTCCTCACCATGCTTGATCTTTGGTGGGGTTGACTTCTTGGCCAGTGCCAATGGAGCTCTTGGGCATGGAGGATTGAGGCGAATTTCTTCATGTACTTTGGAGTAACATATCTGTACTCCCTACATTCCCTTGCCCATCTCCTTTCAATCCTTTGAATGCGCACCTTGCGCTGATTTTTGTTTTCTTTGCCAAACTTGGCTTCATCAGGTGTGCAATAATCAGCATAGATGTCCTCAGGAATCTCAAACGCAGTCATGACCTCAGGCCTCTTTCCTCCTTTCTGTGGCTTCTTTCCTTCTGCCATATTTTTCAGCTGAGGAATTTGAACAATCGAGTTCTCTGAAGAAGTATGCAACTTTTCTTCGAGTAACGCTGCAAATGAGTTAAGTTGATGAGAACCTAGTGATTCAGCAGCGGACATGAGTACCTGTGAACAGAGTATAGTTGCAAGGAATTTGGAGGGGTCATATACATTCTCAGAAGGTTTTTCCAAAAGAACTAGTTTGAGGAATTTGACGAGATGAGCCTTGAAGAATTTCACTAAGCGATCTTTGTCTTAGGTTCGAGTTGTATAGATCGAGGATCCACACAATTGAGGAATCTTGAAGAAAATCATTGCTTAGAGAAAAGAATCAAGAGCATATTTCGTTTGAGGTGTTCATATGTGTGAAGATTTGAAGAATAAACACCTTTGAAGATTTTCAGAAGGTTTGAGAATCAAAGCGAGTAATAAAAGTAACTTTTAATTACCCAAATGAAGAACACGACCGAGAAGTGTAGATTAGAAGTTAAATCAGTTCAGATCTCCACGCCCTAACTCGGCGGAGGAAGACAGCTACGGCGGCGGAGTGAAGATTTCAGCGGTCGGTAGCGAAAGTACGACGGTGACGAGGTCGAGCGGTGAAGCTCTTCCTCACCGGCGACGATGGAGTAGCGGCGGCGCTAGGGTTTGAGAAGCTCGAGCGAGAGAGAGAGCGGTCGAGCGGAGTAAAGGAAGTGAGGAAGGGGAGAGGGGGTATATATAGCCACGGTGAAAAACCGTTCGCCCGAAGATTTTGGACGAACGTGCCCCTGACCCTTCTCATTCGCTTGACATGTGTCACCCATGTACTGAAAAGTGGAGATTGTGTTAGATCGTGGGTGAATAGATAAGTTTATCGTGGGATGCGGAACGGTTTGAGCGGCAAAGCCGAAAATTTGGATAAGATAAGTTAAAAGTTCCGTTCGTAATTTCTTCAGCTGACAAGGACACAGTGAAGATTTTGAATGAGTTTCAAATAGAACGCACATGAAGAATTTGTGAATAGATTGGGTTGAGTATAGCATAGAGGGGGAAGGGTCCGATCACATTCACTTAGCAGAAGAAGCAACTTGAAGAAATGGCCATAAATGAATGTTGTAGAGGACATAAACCCATATATATATAGCCAATGAAGAAAAACGACGGAAACAATGAAGATTTTGCAAAGTTGAAGAATTTGAAAAACTGAAGAATTTCAAAACTGAGGAAAAACTCAAATTGAAGATTTTCAATTTTGGTGGTGGCGTGAACCATCGTATAAGAATGATGATTTCAGACACGCGCACAATTGTCGAGGGTTACGAGAATCAAATTCTTCATTAATTTCTTCACACTTAGAGTGTTATTCTTCATTGATTGAAGAAAACGTTTCTTCATGTGTTGCACATCTAAGTCATCAATTTTGCATAAGTGTCGGGATGTGTGTCCTTTTCAAAGAACATTCGAAGATTCTAAGATATTTAGCTCACACCGCAACTTGCTAAATCTCTTCTCATCCAAGGGCTTTGTGAAGATATCGGCTAGCTGTTCTTGGTCTTCACATGCTCGATGGAGATGTAAGCCCTTCAACACATGATCATGAAGAAAATGATGACGAATCTGAATGTGCTTTGTCTTGAGTCTGAATCTGGGTTGATGGCACTCTCATTGTCACGAGAGAGAGGCACATTCTTCACGTTGATGCCGTAGTCCTTGAGAGTTTGCTTCATCCACAACAATTGAGCACAACAAGAGCCAGCAGCAATGTACTCAGCTTCCAGATGAGCGGTGATCGCAGTTCTGTTTCTTCGAGGACCAACAGATCAAAGATCGTCCGAGGAAATGACAAGTACCAGATGTTGACTTGCGGTCCACACGATCACCAGCATAGTCGAGTCGAATATCCAATGAGATCAAGCGTAGAGCCCTTGGGGTACCATAATCCTAGTGTTGGTGTGTGAGCTAGATATCGAAGAATATGCTTCATAGCCTTATGGTGTGATTCCTTGGTGTAGCTTGAAATCGGGCACACATGCAAACACTAAGCATTATATCTGGCCTAGATGCACATAAGTACAATAGAGAACCAATCATGGAGCGGTATACCTTGTGATCAAAGTCAATACCATTTTCATCGATTGCATAGATGGCCATTTGTGGGCATAGGGATTTTGACGCCTTTGCAATCTTGCATGCGAATTTCTTGAGGACATCTTTGAGGTATTTCTCTGAGATATGAATATGCCATTGTGTTGTTGGCGAATTTGAAGACCTAAGAAGAATTTCAATTCTCCCATCATAGACATTTGATATTCTTCACTCATCATATAGGCAAATTCATCACTATAACGTTGGTCGAGACAGCCAAAGATAATATCATCAACATATATTTGGCACACAAACAGTTCACCATCATATGATTTAGTAAAGAGAGTAGGGTCGAGTGAACCGGGTGTGAAGCCATTCTTCACGAAGAATTCCTTCAATGTATCATACCACGCCCGTGGGGCCTGTTTGAGGCCATAGAGGGCCTTGTTGAGTCTGAAGACTTTGTCGGGATTCTTTGGATCTTCAAAACCCGGGGGTTGAGCAACATATACTTCTTCCTCAAGCTTACCATTGAGGAATGCACTTTTCACATCCATTTGATATAAAGTGATATTATGATGGTTAGCATAAGCAAGTAATATGCGAATAGCCTCAAGTCTAGCAACAGGTGCAAAAGTTTCATCAAATCAATTCCTTCAACTGTGTGTAGCCTTGAGCTACAAGTCGTGCCTTATTCCTCACCACAAGGCCATTTTCATCTTGCTTGTTGCGGTAGATCCACTTTGTGCCAATGATATTATGCTTGCGAGGATCTGGACGTTTGACCAGTTCCAGACATTGTTGAGCTCGAACTGATGTAATTCTTCTTGCATTGCACGAATCCACTCGGGCTCGAAATTCTTCATCTACCTTAGTGGGCTCTGTGATAGAGACAAAAGCATAGTGCCCACAAAAGTTAGATAAATGTGAAGCTTTTGAGCGTGTGAGAGGACCTAGCGCTTCAATGTCATCGATGATCTTGTCAACTTGCACTTCTTTTGCAACGCGAGGATGAGCTGGTTGTCATTGAGGAATTTGATCAGCATTTTCTTCAGTACCATTTTCTTCAGCATTATCCTCAGGTGCATCAGCTCGACGTTCTTCGCGTACAGGAATGAATTCTTAAGCATATTCTTCAGTAGGGATGACATCCTCACTTGCCTTGAACTGGATAGATTCCTCAGGTGCTGGTTCATCTAACACAGAATGTAGGTGCTCTCTTTGCGAGCCATTAGTTTCATCGAACCGCACATCTATAGTGTCAACAATCTTGTGAAGAGCGATGTTGAAGACTCTGTAGGTGTGCAAGTCCTTTCCATAACCAAGCATAAAACCTTCATGTGCTTTCGGTGCAAATTTAGCATTGTGATGAGGATCTCTAATCCAGCATTTAGCACCAAAGACTTTGAAATAACTCACATTGGGTTTCTTGTCAGTGAGGAGTTCATAGGCAGTCTTCTTGAAGAATTTGTGAAGATATACTCTGTTGATGATGTGGCACGCGGTATCAATTGCATCAATCCAAAAAGCGACGTAGGCGTTTTGTATTCATCAAGCATAGTGCGAGCCATCTCAACAAGAGTTCTGTTCTTGCGCTCCACGACGCCATTTCTTTGAGGAGTATAGGGAGCAGATAACTCATGAGTAATACCAAGTTCATCAAGATAGTCATCAAGACCGAATTCTTGAACTCAGTTCCATTGTCACTCTGATGTGCCCGATCTTCACACCAAAGTTGGTTGAAGCCCTCGAGGAAAATCGTTTGAAGACTTCCTGCACTTCATGTTTGTAAGTAACAATGTGTACCCATGTGTAACGAGAGTAATCATCAACAATAACAAAGCCATATAGAGATGCATCATTAGTGATTGTTGAGTAATGATTAGGACCAAAGAGGTCCATGTGAAGCAATTGAATGGACGAGTAGTGGTCATGATAGTCTTCTTTGGATGCTTGGCCTTGGTCATTTTCCAGCTTCACAGGCTCCACACAAGTGATCCTTGAGGAATTTGACATTCTCAATGCCAATGACATGCTTCTTCTTCGCAAGCGTGTGCAAATTCCTCATGCCTGCGTGACCAAGTCGTCGATGCCATAGCCAGCCTTCTGAAGCTTTTGCAAGTAGACACACGGCTGGTTGTGGTCCTGTAGAGAAATCAACAATATACAAGTCTCCTCTCCTAAAGCCTTCGAAGACTTTGGAATTGTCAGCTTCCATGATCACAACACAACGATACTTGCCAAAGACAACAACCATATCAAGATCACAAAGCATTGAGACTGACATGAGGTTGTATCCTAAGGACTCAACAAGCATGACTTTGTCCATGTGTATGTCCTTAGAGATCGCAACCTTACCAAGACCCAATTCCTGACTTTTGCCTTTGTCAGCAAAGATGATATGCTTCAGATGTGACGGTGATAAGGGAGCATCCATCAATAGATTCTTGTCACCATTCATGTGATTTGTACATCCACTATCGAGGACCCACTCTTTTGCTTTGGGTTGATCATCCTGCAGATGAATTAGTGCAACTTATGATCTCATATACTTCATCAGTGAAGAATATGATATCAATTTCATCGAGATGAATTTCATCGAGCGATATAACGAGATAAGCAAGATGAGGGCGTGTGAAATGAAAGTTCATTTCTTCATGATTAGCTGCGTCCTTTCGAGCATTTTTGTCGGGTCCCGACAAATTCTTGAGACGTTAAAGCACGCCCGAGACCTGACCTCGAGAGAAATTAGTTCTTTTTTTCACCACCCACATCGAAGGGGTGGCAAAGAGTTCATCACTATCGAGCTCCATATGAGAATGGTGGCATAGAGGCCAAACCATTTCGTTTCACATAAGAGAGGTTAGGTAAACATATGAATAAGCGGAGAAATTCTTCGAGGACTTATGAACATATTGGTTTGAAGAATAATGCACATATTCATAGCCCTTAGCTCTACCCTGCGAAACAGAGTTGTTAGCATGATGATAATCATATGAGGACTTTGATCCTTTTGAGGAATTTGATCCACGTGAGGAATTTGGTCCGTATGAGGACTTGGATCCATATGAAGAATTTGGTCCATATGAAGAGTTTGATCTGGGGTTCCTATTCTTCACGGTGGTGTCATGAGGACATTCACTGAAGACTTTCAAGGCACTTCTTGGGAACCAGATTTTCTTCATAGGGAACCATTCCTGCAGTTAGTGCCAACATATCTAGCAAATACTTCACCATTCTGATTTTTGAACAGTTTATAGTTGGAGTCAAATGACTCATCAGAAGAATGAGGAGATTCACATGTAAATCCAGATAAGTTAGATGGATCAACTGGAGGTCCCTTTGAAGCAACCCATGAGGTTTTGGGGTACTGCTCATGCTTCCAATATGTTCCATCAGCATTGAGTTTCCTCTCAAAGGCAATACCCTCTTTCCTAGGGTTCCTGTTGAGGATCTGCTTTTTAAGCACATCACAAAGAGTCTGATGCCCTTTGAGGCTTTTGTACATGCTGTCATGTACAATTCCTTCAGCCCTGCATCATCGGTGATACTAGCAATGTCCTCGGATGAGGAATTAGTGATAGCAGAGGCAGGTGAAGAATTTGTAATAGTTGAAGCATTTGAACATTCAGGTGAAGAATTAGCAGATTCACGTTCAATGCACTTTAAGCATGGAGGAACAAATTCTTCCTGAGAAGCGCTGATTTGTTGAGCAAGTAATGAATCGCGCTCCTTCTGAAGATCTTCATAACTCACTCTTAGCTTCTCAAGATCTTGCTTTCTTTGAAGAAATTCATAAGAAAGTTTCTCATGATCAGATAAGAGAGTGTTATGATGACCTTGAAGGCTGTCAAACCTAGACTGAAGTCTTTGAAGATTTTCAGTGAGGGCTTTAGTGCGATCCATTTCTTCACCCAACATATCATCACTTTTGTCTAGCATGTTTTGAACCTTTTCAAAAGCCCTTTGTTGTTTTACAGCAATCTTAGCAAGTTTAGAGTAGCTGGGCTTGAGATCTTCATCAGATTCATTTTCACTAGATTCAGAGGAGGTATATTTGAGTACCTTGGCACCCTTTGCCATGAAGCAATAGGTGGGAGCGTAGTCATCACTATCTTCATCAGCTTTGTTTGTGAGGTCATTTTCTTGAGTAGAAGATGGACTTCTCGTGAAAGCGATGGCGAGAGCTAGACTGGCCACACTAGACTCAGTTTCTTCTGATGCCTCCTCTTCCTCATGTTCCTCAGATTCAGCTTGAGTCCATTTCCTTGCCAATGAATGCCCAAGCCTTCTTGGAGCTGCTCTTCTTGTGAGAAGAAGACTTTGAGGATTTTGATGATGAAGATTTGACGATTTCTTCTTCTTCTTAGCGTCATCGTAATCGTAATCCTTGTATTTCTTCTTCTTTAATTCCTTTTCCCACAGAGGACAATCTTGAATGTAGTGACCAGGTTTCTTGCATTTGTGGCAAAGTCTTCTCTTATAGTCACTGGATGAGGAATCACTGCTCCTTGAGGATTTTCCAAAGCTACCACATCTTGAGAACTTGGAATTTCTTCATGAGCGGTGCTAGCTCTAGCTCAATTCTTCAGGATCTCCAAGGCTACTACGAGTCTTCACAATCAGATTCACACACAGCCTTGGCCTTGAGGCACGTGATTTTCCATAGCTAGAACCATAGAGATCTCTCTTTTCAGCAAGTGGAACTCATGAGTATTTAGCCTCTCGAGGATATCAGCTGGATCAAGTGACTTGTAGTCAAGACGCTCTTGTATCATCGGTGCGAGTATCAAATGAGGAATCAAGCGATCTCAACAATTTCTTCACCACCTCATGGTCGGTGATGTCAGTGGCACCAAGCGCTTGAAGCTCATTTGAGATGTCAGTGAGGCGATCGAAGGTTTGTTGAACATTTTCGTTGTCGAGTCTTTTAAAGCAGTTGAAGAGATTTCGAAGAACATCAAATCGAGAGTCACGCTGAGTTGAGACTCCTTCATTTACTTTGGACAGCCTGTCCCAGATGAGCTGAGCAGTTTCCAAAGCACTCACTCTTCCATACTGTCCTTTGCTCAGATGGCCACATATGATATTCTTCGCTTGAGAATCGAGTTGCTTGAATCTCTTCACATCGGCAGCGTTCAGTGAGGGTGAGCGGAGGAACACCATTTTCCACAACATACGAGAGATCGTTGTCAATTGCCTCAAGATGCATTCGCATCTTGTTCTTCCGAAGAGGGTAGTCCGTCCCATCAAGGTAGGACACCCAGCTGAGACCTTGATCATACTGCGGTCGACATAACTAAAACTCCGGTGGTTAAACCAAAATCACACGAACAATGGAGTACCTTGCTCGATACCAATTGAAAGTGCGTTATATCGACTAGAGGGGGTGAATAGGCGATTTTATGAATTCTTCAATGAGGAATTTTCGGTGAGGAAATTCCTAAGTGAAGAACTACTTGCATGAATAAGTACTCGAAGTAAGCATAAGAGAATGCGGGCATGGTCATCATGATGAAATGAAGACAATCAAAGAGTCTGAAAGCGTAAACACACGATAGCACAAGATGAAGACAAACAGATGAAGAAATTGAGCGAGGAAATTGAGAAAGTCTTGATCAAAGTCTTCAAACACAGATATGAACGAACACTCAACACAAGAATGAGGAAATGAAAGAGTTGAGGAAATAGAACCAGTTAGGTTGGTGAAGACAATGATTTGGTAGACCAGTTCAAGCTGTTGTCTCGGTTATGCGTCTAGTTGGGCGGCTGAGTATTTAAACTCGAGGACACACAGTCCGGACACCCGATCACCGAGCACGCAGCTCGGGACACCAAGTCCTCACCGTATTCTCCTTGAACTAAGGCCACACAGACCTCGTCCAATCACTCGTGGTAAGTCTTGAGCGACTTCCAAACCTTCACAGACTTGGTCACTCGGCGATCCACAATTCCTCTTGGATGCTCTAGACCATGACGCCTAACCGTCTGGAAGAAGCACAGTCTTCAAAGGTAACAAGCGTCGGATCCACGCAGGATCAATCTCTTGATGATGCTCAATCACTTTGGGTTTATAGGGGTTTGGTTTTGGGTTTTCCTCACTCGATGATTTTCGCTCAAAGTCCTCGGAGGATGGGTTGCTCTCAAATGACAAGTGTCAAGTTCTCTCGAGCAGCCAACCAGCTAGTGGTTGTAGAGGCGGCTATTTATAGCCTAGGGAGCAGCCCGACATGATAAGACATAAATGCCCTTCAATGATATGACCGTTAGGTGGATAAGATATTTTGGGACAGGTGGCGTGCACAAGACACGATCGGAAATTTGACTCTCAAATTCCTCGGGGCTATCATGTTCCTCCTTTGTGTAGGCAATCCGCCTTTGGCGAATTCCTAACTCCTCGGTCGAACAAATTCCTCGGTGACGGAAGAACTTCGTCTACATCCTTTGAAGAAACTATTGCTGTATGAGATTTCAAAGGCTTCACTCGAAGGATTGGTAGGTGTAGGATTTTGAGTTGAGCATCACATGGAAATTTTTCCTTAGTATTTCCTCGACCCCTTTAACGAAAGACGGTGTTTCCTATGACTCAAGAAAGAGAAAGCGAAACTACGAAAACAAAAGTCTTCACGCTTCATGTTCCTCAAATGAATATCAAGTCTTCAAGGTCACACCAATTTCTTCACTTTCAAAGTCTTCAGAATATCAAAGTCTTTAGTCGAAGAACTTCATTTTTAGGGGTCGAATTTCTCTGTAAATATCAAACTCCTCATAGACTTATTGACCTTTGTACACTCATAAACACATTAGTCCCTTAACATATAAGTCTTCAATACACCAAAATCACTAAGGGGCACTAGATGCACTTACAACGCGTACGCATGTACGAAGAGAAGGAAGCCGAGTTAGATCGGCAGGATAATTTGGATGCCTTGGAGGAGGAGCGCGATGTCACAAAAGCCCGTTCAACATTCTATCAGTAGCAGGCTCGACGATACCAAAGCAGAGAAGTGCGGGCCAAAACTTACAATATTGGCGATCTCGTTCTACGACTACCGGAGAAGAAGAAGGACAAACTCAAACCCAAGTGGGAGGGTCCCTTCGTCATTGACAAAGTTCTCACCGGAGGGCGTACGCTTCGTAATGCATCCAATAACGAGACTCGAGCGAACCCATGGAGCAGCGGCAAGACTACGGAGATTCTACGCCTAGCGCCAAACACAATGTTCGTCTCCAAACCCCTCCCTTTTAATTATGCCCCATCTCCTTTTCCTTTCTCGACCTTTTTCTATCTTCACACAAAGTATTCAATACGATGCAGTTCGGATCGC
>JAHIAM010005289.1:0-79548 GCA_021605205.1 Aegilops longissima
TAATGCATGAGTTTAATTAGGGTAGTTTTGTAAAATCGCAGATACATTCCTCCAATCATAAAATGCCTTGGTTCATGAGATTTGAGATTTGAGCCCTATAAACCGGAAGGGAGAGAATGCGCACACGGTGTAGTCTAGTCACTTGTTGAAATCTCTAGAAAGGCAAATACTCCTTTCCAGTTTATGAGTCTATACTACTCCCTCCGTCTAGGTGTGTAAAGTCATCTTCAAAACCAAATAGTCCCAAAACACTTAGGTATGGTGCATTAACTTCTACCTTGTTTCTTGTTTCTTGACATATCAACCAATAAGAGATGAGAGAGTGTGCATGCTTTTAATGACTTGCAATGGCTAGTTCATTGCATGCAAATGCTATTAATTAGCAAATAAACATTGGTGACCCCGGAGGAAAGCGATTGCTAGTAGCGGCGTGGACCTATCTGCAGAATGAGTATCAACCAATGGATAATGGAGTTTAATTGTTAAACAATAGCAATTTTGTCTCATGCAAGAGCTGGCTAGTACTCCAGGAACGCACCGCTGTATGCGTTAGCATAGCTACCCGCGTTCGGGTTGCGCTAAGCAGCTCGCCTCTTGAGAAGGCGAACAATGATGTTACTCCTACTTCTACAGTATGTCGAATCCATTGCTGCGCATCCGTCCACCTCGTATGGGAGGGATAGCGTAGCTGAAAATCTTCTACTTCTGCTCACTGCCTTTGCGTCTATGCCGGGTGGGCCCAACGGTGGTGGGCCTCATCATGTCATGCCAAAAGGAGGTGCGAGTTAAAACACAGGCTCGATCCAGCGAGAGAAGGCGTTGTAGTAATCAAATTTCTCGGTCTTGTGCACGAGTTGCGCTGACACATCAAAACCTTGCCCTATTCGTCTTTTTACACATTTCAAATGGGCTACTTACCGTATGTAGGATAGACATATTACATTTCATATGTAGTCACTTGTTGCAATCTCTAAAAGACTTATATTTGGAAACGGAGGAGTACAAGCGCATGCATGCATGCATGTGACTTTCCTTTTGATACTTGCATGTGTTGATTTGATGCACCTTGCCAAATTTTGACTATAAATTTAACTAACCAAATTTTCATGCATGTCACAAAAATTCAGGGGCTGTTTGGATTGTGACTATGTTTGTCTTATGTTGCCACATTATTTTTCCCACACTTGCCACACTTGCCTAACCTGAGTTGCTCAAATTGTTAGACACACTTTGCTTGCCTAAGGGAATCTTGCCACAATTTTTGTGTCTATGACATGTGGGGTTCACTTGCTAATAAAAAATTCTTGTCTTAGGTGTGGCTAATAAAAAAGACTTATATTTAGGAGCGGAGGGAGTAGAAAATATAAATAATAATGCATGTTAGGGCAACAACGTTTCCGCTAATTTTAGCCAGTGGGCTTGTTCACAATTTTCTGAGGGGGGTTGTTCATTTAATGGAGGGACTTGTAGTACGGACTTGAGCGATACAAAGTGCGACACGGCACACCATTAACACCACTTGGAACAAGCGGGTAGCTATCTCAAAAACAATCAACAACTAAAAAAACGCGACACGACATGTAGTAGTACACAATTTTAAAGCGATTGTTTTGATGGAGTGAAAAGGAAAACTACCCCCTACTTATATATAGGCGGAGCCTCCGCGCTTGCTTGCTAAGGTTGCTCTATTCACACTCTCATCCTCTCGAGATCTAAACAAGATAGGGTAGTAACCTTGTCTTTCTCCTTCAAAAACACGGCTTTCTATCCTCACCGCTGGTTACAGATCCGGACGTATCCCCTCCGTCGGTGAAGGGAGGAGGGCAAGCGTTTAGGCCGTCGTCGACAGTGAGGAGAGACCCACTTGCGGCCGCTTTTATCCGTTATCTCTGCGGCCGGTATGGGAGGTCCTCCGATCCCTCGTTGTTGCTTAGTAGGATCCGACCTCCGCCGCCCACCTATCCACATCCCGACGACCTTGGTATATCTTCGTTCGAAACCGCCTTATATCTACTTCCCAAGCTCGCTACGTCGCTGCATGTGCATCATTTTCTACCTCTCAGCCTCTCTCGATCGGATGGTCCAACGTCACATATTTTTCTTCTTCTATTGTTAGAGGTAAAGCTACTTCATGGAGTCAAATCTTGTACTCCCTCCGTCAAAATACTTGTCATTGAAATGGATGTATCTAGATGTATTTAGTTCTAGACACATCCATTTTGATGACAAGTAATTCGGAGGAGAGGGATACTTTAATTCAAACAAGAAATAAAGTGGGGTGGGGAATTTAGTATGTACATCGGACTTGGTACAAACAGGAAGGAAAGGGGTGAAAGTAGTAATCAGACTGGTCATCCAACGGTCTCTTGGTCGAAAGGAAGTATAGGGAGTAGCGCGTACCTGCAGTGGTATGACCAGGACTAGATTTGCTATCCACACATAGGAGTAGGTGGCTAGAGTGAACAAAAATGGGACCAACCCGGATATGTTTCTTGGATGTTTGTTTCTCGGGGCAACAAACTATGAATCACCACTTTATGCCCCATTTTAGTATGCATGGTCTTTGGACTGCTGGTGCACTGCTTGTCCCATGCCCTTATACCAAATATTTAGGCTCGTTCGGAATAAAGGGCAGAAAACATAGGTCTTGATGAAAATAGAGGAATAGGAAAGGAATGTAGGTATAAAACTATGGAACAGCGACCGGAGGAAACTCTCAAGAGAATGTGTTCGGATGGACTCTGAAATGTACATATTTGTTTTTAGAGTAGCATGCTTGGCAGTATGAGATGCTATTTGTTTATTCAGCTGCATGACTACTCTTGTCCTCACCTCACGTACCACACATAGGTTGATTTTTTATTCCGCAACACTGCAACTTTACAACTTTGTCTAACGCATGGCGTGGCCTTTATCGGGCTTCGCCCAAAAAATGAGCAGCAGCGTGGATGTTTCTAATCCTATGGAATCAGTACTACCGGGACCAGCTTTCCTATGAAACACTATTCACCTTTCCGTGTTCGAGACAGTTGGAAGGAAAGAATACCGTAGGAATTGTGTTCCTCTGAAAATCCTGCACCAAACACAGAGACGAGCGCAGCCTTAGCTGTTCTTAATCTAATGTCCTGGTAAAATGAAGCCATACCACTTTATTTATAAGCCATGACAAGTTTAGCCAAATGTTTTTGCCTGTAATTGTTTGAGACTCACATGTTTCTCTGTGCCTTTTTGTGCAAGCAAGGATATCAATTCACACATCTGTTGTTGTGACCTTTTGGTGCCTTTTCAAAACTCTTCTTAAAAGAAGTGACTTTTGTGTTGTTTAAGCTGGAATGTCGAGAATGGAGCAGTTGGTTCATTTTGGTGGAACTGCACAAGGGAGATCATGTTCCAATCCTCATCATCCATATTAGCGCCATAACCTTCCTTTAGGTAAGAATGATATTTAATGCATGTGTTCATCTCTATTTTCCATTTTCCATGAGAAAATAATGATGTTTTTACTAGTACACTTGTACTCCCTCATGACAAAACCAATTCTGAATTAGAAGGCCAATCATGTACTTGGTTTCACCAATGGTGAGGAGAAAGAAAGCGAGCATGAAGAGGAAGAAGAAGAAGAAGAATAAAGAGTGCCAAGGCGATCTTCTTTGAAGCTGAGAGGCCTCGATCGAGGCCATTCAAGGGCTCACGCAGCGACTACCTTACATGTGAGAGCGATCCTCAGGAGCCCTTCCTACATTGTCTCACTTAATTAATTAGGAGTACTTAAGTACCACTAATTTATTCTTGCCTAATTTTCCTGTTGGAGTTAAACAAATCTTTAGTAGGACCCTATCTTTGAATCATGTACGTGTGTATGTTTGTCTATGGAGGTGAATCATGTGGTGGAGCAGGAGAGGAATATTATTAGTGTCATGACATAATAGTGCTATTGTTTTGCATGTCAATTTATTGCCATTGGTTCAATGAGGCAATGTTTTGCGTATTGTCCATCATGAATTTGATGCTCTTGTTTGAGTAATATGCTAATGTCTTCCTATCCTTTCTCACTAAGCTAATGAAGGTTTCACCTTGTTCCTACTTGTGCACACAGAGATCATGTTGTGCCAATCATACATTTTAGTGGAACTACACAAGACAATACAATGAAGCATGTCCCGCCCGATGCTTTAACTCTGCTGGATTCTTGATAATCTTCGATATAATCTCAGCTTGGTAAACAAGAGTGATTTCAACCATACATTTGAAGTGCACAAAAATATATACTATTATTGTGATTCCGGTGAGTGCTTTATCATCTCTTATGGGACTACATGAATAAGCTTTTTTCTCGAGGTTGATGCAGGCCTAAGGCCTTCATCCATATTAGTTTCTTGTCATCTCTATTTGTATCGTTACTCTTGTCATGAGAAACTCCTTTATCTTTGCGTTAAAGTTTTGCAACCTATGATAAATGGCAATGCTTTGAGTGTTGAGTTGAGCTAATTGGCACTGATTAAATAAACTAATACCTCTCTTTAAGCAAGACTACTATGTTGCTAACTTTACCCATTAAGATAATGAGGTGCTTCTATTTGTTAGTGTATGTTTCATCAACTAGTCCCACTATTACAGTAATCTCACTCTCTCAATATATGTGCCAACATGGATGCTCGATTTTGGTGGAACGCACAAAAACTTTGGGTGCTTCATTGCCTCGACGACTTAGTCCTTTCTGTCGATCGCTAATCTCCGCTTGCTTTCTTCCTTTCTTTGTCGATCGCTTGGCTTATCTCGGCTTCCAGTCAAGGAAATAGTAATTGATATGCTACCTCCACAGGTTGGTACTGGTCTTTATCCTGATTATTGTACTGTCATATGTATTGGTAATTTGGTATTGTGCTACTGTTTGCGATTTCATAAAGGAGTAATTTGGAGCCTGAACTTCATGAGCAAATCATTACATCGGGTGATTTCGGTAGAACTGCACAAAATGATCAGATGGACAGGTACTTATGTTGCTGCTATGTACTCCAAAGTTCACTCGAGACAAGCATCGATGTTGACAAGAAGTGCCTATATTCATTCGAGTATCAACCGCGTCAACCAATTGTCAAACTCAAAGTATTAGGAAGTGAGCATAAAAATATTGCTTGGTGCATAGCCAGGAAAAGCATGATCCGATCTTTGGTCCCAACTTGTGCCTTTTGGTTATCGGCACATATGGTAGCGAACTATATGGCATGGAGTCTAAAGATTCGAGACAAGTTGGTTGATGCGTATATTCATCGGCATTAATCGGTCTGCTTGCGCCAAGGATGCTCCATTTCGGTTGAACTGCACAAAAAATTTGGGTGGTTCATTTTCTCAACCGCCTCCTTTCTGCAAATCGCAATGTAGAATTTTGGCGAGATACAGGACCAAGATGAGCGAGTAAACTAGTTGGATGAAAGTAGTGGCCAAGTTGCTCAAACCTCCTCGGCACGAGGCCACTATTTGAGGATAAACCTACAAGCAAAGTTCAGATTATGCATGCTGCCTCTTATGTACTCGAAAGTTTACTCATACAAGAACTAATTTTAGCAAGAAGTACCTCGATTGAACACCATTTACCGGTCTGTACCCTAGGTAATTAAAGTTAGTCCATGGATCATATTGGCTGTGATCTCAATCATTTGGATGCATAAACATATCTTGAACATGTGTATATCTGAATCTTTTTGTGAATTATGTATGAATATTGTCGTGTGATCTATCAATCATTTGGATGCATAGATATATCTGAGCTTGTGTATATATATGATCTTTTGAGTGATGTTGGCTATGAATATGAGTAATGTCACTGTGAACCTGAGTTTGATATGAATGTTTACCTTTTACTGTTGTATTTGTGTGTGAACTTGTTAGTATGCCTCTTGTGGGGTATAAAGCGCATGTCTCTTATAAAAGTAATGTTGTGTCCAATTTATGTTTTCCCTTCTAACCACATTATATATATTTATATTATTACTATTATTGTATATTTTATAGAGACTTATATATACATTATAAAAACATCCCGTGTTATTAACTTATAAAAGTAAATGTTTAAGGAAGTTGGCAAGGAAAATCCTGGTTGTTTTTGACTCACGGGCAAGGAAAATCCTGGTGATTGCGTACAAAAGCTTGAAGATTTTGAGGACCAATTTAATAATAACACGCTCATTTTATTTTGAGCAATAACTATTAATTTCTTAATTATATATATATATATATATATGTGCCTCTCAGTTTATTCTTTGATATTAATTGCTCCTTCTAACATAACATTATATATATAACGAGCCCACCTAATACGTGTATTTCAAGGAAGTGCAAATGGGCTGGGATTTCTTAGAAAATATAAATGGGCCTTGATTGACTGTGAAATTATTTGTTCACCACCCAGCAAATGGATTGTACATTCTAGAAAACATGGGTTAAATATATGCCACATTTTTGCAGTGACATGTGGGCCAATAGGTGAAGCCTCTTGCGGCGTTGTCAACTTAGTCAACAAATGATTGTGTCATCCACAGCCATTGGATTTATATCAGCGACGACATACCTTCAATCTCTCATCTTCTTCCTCCGGCGTCGCGGGACACTTTGATGCGGCCTCCGGCTGACTAAGCGGCTCTGCTTATGCGCATCGCTGCGCTTCTTACTACCGGCGCCGGCTATCCTCCTCCACCCTCGACACCTCCTGTTATTCTCCACGGACTACATTGCCTTGCATAGCGAGCCAGTTATAACCCTTCTCCTCCTCTCAATCTGCGACTCAACTTTGCGCGTTTTCCCATCTCCAGTCGTTCCGTCCGAGGCCTCGCCGTCAATCCACCGCATCGCTGCGTTCGGTTACGGCATGGTCAACAAGCGAGAGTCATCGGAAGAGGGACTGTATACGTGGAGAAACGCCAGTACTGGGACCCACGAGGTCCATGGTCGCACGCTGAGAAAGTTCCTCCTTATTAAGCTGAAAAAATGTTTCCTCCACGACAGCTGGGACCCACCGGCTGTATCTTCGCTCTGAAGGAAGTGCCTCCTTGTTTTTAAAAAAATATTCATCCGTTGACAGGCTGGGACCCGTCGATTTGGTGGTGACTTGTGGGCCTACTAAGCGGAGGCGTATGTCATACATCTTTGTCAACTTAATCAACAAATGATTCTAGCAATTTGGACCGTTGGATGTTAATCCATGAGCCGTGCTCCTTCTTCAACCTCTGTTCTTGCTCCTCTCCCCGTTGGGCATAACCTTGCTTTGTCTTTGCAGCGCACCGAACCGATGAAGTTTCCACTCCTCTCCATCTGAACTCCTTGCCCGTCTTCCCCATCTCAAGATCGTTCGATCTGAATGCGCTCAGCGCATATGTGGTCAACCTGGTCAACAACCGAGAGTCATCGGAGATATTTGTCACGTGAAGAAGAGAGTGGGGGCCTTCCATACATGGGCCGCATGCATGCAACGGAACACGGCGAGGTCAGCGTGGTCGAGGAAGGACTTCCATCGAGTATACTATACATGGAGAGTCAAGCTGGGTTGGGTCACGCATGACAAGTAAGTGCCTCCTTATTACGGAAAATAATGATTCCTCAATGGCGGCGAGGACCCTTTGGGCCGGGCCACGTATTTTTGCAACGTTTGCCCCTGACTGCTGAGGACCCTGACGGGCCACCACATTTCGCTAAACGTTCCCCCGGCTGTCATTTCGGACCCACGGAAGTGCCTCCTTATTACGCACAAAAAAAATGAATACTCCCGGCTGGTGGGACCCACCTTGGTGGGGAGGCTGACTTAATGGGCCTACTAAGTTGGCGGGGACGAAGGGCTTTGTCAACTTAGTCAATATAAACGATTCTAGCTCCGATGGCCGTCGATGTCCATCCAGCGGCCGTAGTGCTTCTTCAACCTCTGGTCTTCTTACTCCGGCCGCCCAAAGCAGCGCTTGGTGCGTGCGCATGCTCCTGCCTCCCGTGGCGGTTGTCTTTGCCCTTGAGGCCTCCTAATCCCCTACTATCACTACAAAAAAGACACATCCGTGACATTTTGGGCGAGCGAATTTTTTTTACGTCATACATATGACACTTCTATGATGATAATTGTGACAAAACACGGTATCATCATAGATGTGATGGGATCTACTTCTATGACAAAAAATCATTGCAGAGAAAATGGGCTTTTAGTCACCGGGCGGGAGAGCGAGCGGTACATGACATTCTTTGGGCCGTCCATGACGGAAAAAACCATGGTAGAAGCGAGGGAGAAAATTTGAGGAGTTCCGGTTACAATGGGAGGTCGGGGCGGCAGCAGCGTTCTCTCGTGCGTATGTCTTGCGCGTGTGCGAAGCGTTAGCTCTAACGAACCCGGCGGCGTTGGGCTCGCCCGAACCGGCGATTGCCTTTGCGAACTTCTCAGCGTTCTGAACCCGGCGATCGATTGATGGCTGTGCTGAACCCGATGGGCGATTCGCCGCTCTGCTTTGCTAGCGAAGCGATCAATGCTGCCTGCTGGGATGAGCGATTGGCGTTGCGGGGGGTTTGGATGAGCAGTGGCGGTGGCGTTGCCTGCGGATGAAACGAGGACCCGTGGTGTGGAGGCTAGATGAGCGATGGGCGTTTGTGGAGGGTGGCCGTGGAGGGGTGGTTGAACAGGACCCCGTGGTGTGGAGGGCTTGATGAGCGATGAAGGCGGTGGAGGGGTGCCCGTGGAGGGTGGTTGAACAAGAGCGGTGGAGTAAAGCGTGGTGGAGGCTGGATGAGCGAGGCCCGTGGAGGCTGGAGGGAGGTCGGCGGTGGCCGTGGAGGCTGGAGGAGGTTGATGGTGGAGATGAACGGTATCTCGTGGAGTCCGCTGCGGTCGCATACACCCTCCCGATGAACAGGACACCCGTTTGACCGTGGCGCTCCAACACAAGTCCGTTTCGTCCGTTTTGCGATCGCCACACCCTTGCCGATCAACGGGACCCCGTTTCGACCGTGTGGAGGTCCGTTTCCTCCGTTTTCAGATCGCCCACCCCTCCCAATCAGCAGGACCCCGTTTACGACCGGGAGGTCCGTTTCCTCGACCCTTGCGGTATGCCATACCCCTCCCGATCAATAGGACCCGTTCGAGCGTGGGAGGTTCGTTTCCTCCGTTGTCGCGATGCGCTTGAGCCTCGTTCCATCACATGTTCGTCCAAGCCCTCCGATGAACACGACCACGCGTTCCGTTCCGACCCGGCCGGTTAGCTCCCATGAACCGGCAGCGATGCTGTTTCTCGTTCCGACCCAGCCATGTCACGTGTCTTGGCGGTGGCGTTCGAGACCCGCCCGTATGTACACATACATTGGCCGTATTTTCTTTCTTGCACCCTGGCGCTATGCGTGCGTGTACATGCTACGTCGGCGCCTCTACTATGACCGCGTCGCGGCGCCTCTACAGCGACCGGTATATGCGTACACGTTCGCGACCAGAATGACAGCGCTTCGTGCGCAACCGACCAGGTGGATCCCATTATCAAGCACTTCCTTACTGCGAAGATGTGGCTGGTGGGTCCCTAGCGGTCGAAGCGAATCATTTTTTTGCCGGACACACTTCCTTGCATGCGAAGATGTAGCTGGTGGGTCCCAATGATCGGCGAATCGTTTTTTTTTTGCTGGGCGCACTTCCTTGCGTGCGAAGGTGTAGCTGGTGGGTCCCAGCGATCGGTGGGAAACTTTTTTGCAAAATCGGTGGCCCGTCGGTGGGTCCCGGCTGTCAAGTGGAGGAATAATTATTTCTGGCGTAATAAGGAGGCACTTCCTTCTTTGCGGCCGTGGACCATTGTCGGCGTCTCACGCCGATACTCTTCCGATGGAAGTCGGTCGTTGACCACATTAGCCCACAGCGCCCGAGAGCACCACGGCGGTGGGCGGCGGCGAGCCTAGGAAGGGGCGATCTGGATCGAGGAAGACTCGGGAGTTGTTTCCCAGCGGAGGGAGTATCTGAGGTTCTTGGTTCGTCTGCCGTCGCGGAGAATAACAACATGTGTGGGTGAGTAGAGGGATGGCTAGGCCAGCGATGGGAATCTGGTTGGGCGGTGAGGCTGGCGGCAACACAACCCGGCCTTGGCAGGAGGAGGAGAAGCAGATCCTGCTGGTGCTTGTTTGGGCGGTGTGGGCCCAGTGAAGCAGCGATTGAAGAAGCACGGCGGCCGTTGGATGGCCATCCAACAGTCACTACTGTCGTCAACCTTTTTTGGAAAGCCTCAAATCTGTCCAAAACAGCATACAACCCATCTGCCATTATTTCTAATAATTTACAGCCCATTTGCTAATTCTTAAGGTTTTTGGAGCCCATATTCTTTTTGTTAGCATTACAGCCCATATTGTGGCCACGATTAAAAATTATCTGAAATTTTGCATATTTAGTGCGGTCGTAATGTTTTATCCGAAATTTCGACTCACATTCAAACTGATTTTAAAATAAATGTATATCAATATAAAATCCAACAAATTCTCACGCATAAAAATTAATGTAATTTAAAATCTCAAAATAAAAAAAGATATTTGAAACTAATTGCGGTTTGATGTGTTTTAAAAATGTACAACCCATTTCTCATTCTTGATGGGCCATTTTCTCGGCCATGAAATGAAAAGCTCTCCTCGTCTTGAAAGATTTGCAGCCCAATAGGCACGACAAAGCGACTTACTTGGCAAATCACAAAAAAAGCTGGGCGTGGCGTGGACCCGGTATCGGCCTCTCCGCGTACCGTACTCTTCGAGTGGAATGGTCGTTGACCACATTGACCACGCCCTTTGAAGAGCACCAAAGGCGGTGGGCGACAGCGGCGAGCCTAGGAAGGGGCAGCGGGCGGGAAGATCTGGCATTGGATGCCTGCGGAGAGAATCTGAGGTTCCTTGGTTGAGCTGCGGTGTGAGGATGCCGTCTCCATGAGGGCTGAGCTAGCGGTGGGAGTAGTAAGAGGCGATGAGGCCTCAGCAGACATGACCCGACCCTTGGAGGCGAGGAGAGGCGGTCTCCGGCGCTAGTTTGGTAATTTGGTGCAAGAAGAAGCGATGATTGAAGAAGCAGCAGGACCGTTCGATTCAAATCCAGCAGTTCTTGCTGCTAGAATAGTTGTTGACTAAGTTGACAAGCCTGCGTCTGCGTCATGTAGTAGGCCACAGGTCAACCTCCCAGCGGTGCGCCCAGGATGTCGATGGGAGGAATCATTTTTTCGCATAATAAGGAGGCAGTTGATTGCGTGCGGCCAGGCCAGTGAGAGGAGTAGGGTGGGCGGGGAAGCTGCTGGCGGCATCTGTGAGCCAAAGAGGAGGAGCGAGGCAGTCCCTTGGCGCTAGTTTAAGCGGTGGAGGAGGAAGATCGAGATTGAAGAAGCACGTCGGCCGTTGGATGGACATCCAACGATCCTTTTGCTAGAATCGTGTGTTCACTGACAAAGCCTTGTGTAAAAAAGTCAGCCATTTGCTATTATTTTTGTAACTTTTACTCATTTTCTAATTCATATGGAATTTATTGCAGCCCGTTTTCCATTTTTAGAATTGCTGGCCATTTTAAGTACGATACGATTAATCAAATTAACTAAATATGTGGGAAAGTTTGAAAATTCACAATTTTTTGCTGGGGAACGAATATAGGATATCAGTGAAGAACAAAAACAAAAAAACTAATATCCCATTTGCTATAATTTTTTTGGAATTTTCAACCCCTTCTGATATTACTTTTAACATACATTGACCATACTCTTTGGCTAGGGACGGAATGCATCCCTCCTCGTCTTGAAAGATTTGCAGCCCGATGGTTGGAGAAAACAAATAGGCCTAGCTTGGGTATTCTTCAAAAAGAAATCTTGGGCTACCTATTTTCCCAAAGAAGCTGGTGCATGAGCATTTAGCTTTATTTATTTATTTACTTATTTATGTTTAGGGGACCATGAGCATGTACCAGGGCGGATTCATGTGAGAGCCTCCCTTCCGATTAATTATGGGCTTCTCTATTGGGCCTTCATCGGTGGGCTGCATCTTATCAACAAGTGGAAAATGTGTTCGTATAAAAAATAGTATGAGCTACGTGCAAGCAGGGCACTAAAGGATCGAACCGTTACAGCGACTTCCAAAACATTGTGTTTGTCGTTCTAACAACACATTTATTCAACCAACAGAGGAAATATACTACTGATTGTACATTGAAAACAGCGGCATGACAACCAGGGCTGGGGTGCAGCGAAGCGATGGCGAGGCTAGAAGAGTGAAGGCGCTCTCTCTTCCAAACCAAACATCAGCCATCATTACAAAGGGCTGCAAAAAGAACAAGTGTATGCATCAAACTAAATAAAGATCCTACTACACCAAGTATGCGCATCTAACTAAGCGGCTCGGTTAGGCGTTACTATTTATTAATTTTGTGGAGATTGGTGGCGGCTTGAACGAGATGGGTGCTGGCGAAACTCCGGCCAGCGGTTGAAGTCGATACTTGCGACCCTCTCTCCTACTTTGGGCTGAGGCGTGGCGGCACATATCGAGGTATGGTGCATGCGAGAGGCGCATAGTGCAGCTGTGTTCACACAGTTTTGCACGATGAATGAAACGCGCTGCCATCATGATCCTTGCCGTCGGTTATCTCCTGGTTAATCGGATAATTCAGTCCGACAAGCAGAAGCATGTACCAAGGCTACTTACCAGCCTCGATCAAAAATTCCGAAGGCCCAGAAGCTGGGATCTGCTCAAAGACCTTGCGGTGGTGTGATTGTATTCCATGAAACAACACGTCCGGTATGTGCCAATGATCATCAATATTTTCGTAAATGCGATCGGGCAGGAACCACCTGCAACTACCATGCCGCTTTTCTTTGAAAGGTTACGGGATTAGGAAGGGTAGGGACACGGTGACCTACAACATCATATCAAGTTGGAGTCAAATAAAAAGGGCTCTTGATTTAGTCAATCTTAAGAACAGCATGTTATGAGCATGAATATTTTTTTGATAAATGTTGCGATAATATAAGCAAGCCATCATGATATCATAGGAAAGTAACATCTCTTTGTAACAACCGTTTATAGCGATGGTGGAGTAGGCCAGCAATACGTCCAGCCATAGAAGGAGTCGACAGTATAAATGAAGCCCTTGTGTTCAATGGCATCGAGAGAACCATGGAGGATGTATGATCCTGCGATGGGCGTGCAGATTTATCCACTTACGCGATGACTGTCGGATAAGCGAGACCACGGTTGAAGAATGCAATTAGCTTTGAAGTCTTTATAATTCCGAGATCTTGTGGGCACTTGGCGATTACAACCTTGAGCAAATCAAACTTGGTATCATGTTGGCTCTGTAAGATTCCGAGTATTACGGGCGCGGTGCCAAAAGCAGTGTAGTGTTAATCGAAGGAAGGGGATCAATGCGGTGTAGACCTCCACGAGCATCCAGCTGCCGCGACCATCGGCGAGCACCATCAAGGCGTGTTCATGCCGACCCGGTACATACCGTTAATGTAGTTGAGGTGGCGGGGATCGGATCGCGATGAAGGGGTTGATGCTCGCCACCCTACGATCGTTATGCTGCGTGACGCGCTGTTTACGAAGATCGGTGACATCGGCAAGCAAGAGCTGGCAAAAAGCTCCGACCTGAGGGCTTTGAGTAAGTGGTACAGCCCCGACGAGCATGCTGGCGGCGGCATAATCTTGAATTGTCCACAGCGAAACAATGAGCTTGATTACCTCTGTGAGGTGAATTCCAGCCACTCTTCGGTGGGCGCTGCTCGGTTCTGCCATTGTTAGTGCTTGGGTTTGAGCGAGGGGGCGCCTTAGCGGGGATGGAAGCTTGGGCGAGATTATGTGCGGACAAAGATGGAGAAGCGAATATGTGCTGCGGGAAGTGGACGGTGATGATGACTACATCACGCGCTTGACTTCGAGACACATACCAGCAGCATAGGGTCATATCGATGCGGACAACTTGCTTGAGTGATCACGATCTGGTACTCCCTCACAGTACCTACTACTGATACTATGCCCTAGCTTGCTAGAGTAGAGTAGTAAGTAGGACTCTGCTCTACTACTAGCACGGAGGAGTAGTAGTATATTCTAATCTAAAATAGTTACAAACTTCAATGCCCGGCGTGGAGCGACTACGAACCGTGCTCAAAGACCGTGTCTCGTGGTGTTTGGACTTATATGCAAAAAAATAGCAAGATGCCCGTGCATTGCACGCACACCATCATCACCAACTCGGTTTTCTCTACTCCTACTCCTATAAAAGACTGGTTTGTGATGATGGAGGCAAGGCGTCTTACCGGGCGTGCGTGACGGCGCAACACTATTCGATTTGTTATAAAAAACAAGAAGAGTAGTAGAGATAGAGACATAGGGAGGAGCGCGAGGTTGTGGGAGATAAGGATGAATGAGGCAAGGCCTTATATGTAAATGTGGAGAGAGGTGCGGGTATCTTTTGTAAAATTGTCATAGTTGGCTTTCTATCCGTCAGATATAGATCGGACGGTCTATATTACAAGATGGCAGGCATACCATCATCACCAACTTGGTTTCTATAGAGTAGATATATATAGATATAGATAGATAGAGACTAGGGAGTACTAGTAAGGACACCATCTCTTGCCGTGTGCTACTCCTCCTCTCCATTCGTGACCATAGCGTCCCCTCAGCCACTCCCTCCTGCGCTCCATTCGGTGGTCTTTGTTGAAATCTGGAGGCGCACTCTCGCGACTGCTGGCAGCCTCGACTTCACCGATGGCGACTTCTTCCCGACCTCGGCAACCTCTTCCTCAACGACATGGGCGACAACCTCCGCGCCAATGGTGCTGCTCCCGTTGCACCGTATGTGTTTTTGTCCTTCTGTTGAAATCGTGGTAGAATTCATGTTTCTACTCTGTATCCTACTACTATGCTAGTCCACATGATTAGTTTCATCTCTGTTATAGCCGTCATGATTTATTTTGTGCTTATTCGGATTAAATCTCGTTGTAACTTGCTCATATATTCAATGGCATAGCGTCCCCTACAGCCACTCCCGTTTCATGGGCGGCCTGGTCGATGCCTCCAAGGCCCTTCATCCACTGCTATGAGTGCCCGATGCCGTTTGTGGCTCGCGGCGGACATGGTGCATCACCTCACGGATCGTGCAGCGGTCCTTTGCTGGCCTTGGCGGAGAACATCAAGTGCGAGGCGTGCTCTTGGTTCACCATGCGGAGTCATTTGGAGGATCACCGCCGCTGCTAGTCTCGGAGGAGGACAACAGCGTCTTCCTGTTGATCGTGGGCACCGGCGAGGCCTGCGCAGGCCGCCGCCCCGTCTCTGTAATGTCGTCGAGGCGGCCTTGTGGCCGTGACAATGACTGAGGTAGATGTATGGGTGTGTGGTCAGTGTTACTACCCCTCCGGGTCGCGTGGGCGGTGACACCGGCCTCATCGAACGGACATGGACTCTGGGGCTGGGACTATCCGCCAATGTGGACTTGGAAAACCCATGGCATCCGTTCTATCCTTTACCCGCCCAGCGGTGCAGGGACTCAAGGAGGTTCACTGGACATCGCATTATCAAGTGCACTTAGAAAACATGTAGTGTGTGTGTGGCGCTTATGGCCCGAGTCTTTGCCGCTTTTGATTATGTAAGCTTGTCGTTAAACTTGAGTGGCTTTCGTCGTAGTCCTTCCTTTGAACTGCTCCTCTCAGTGAGCTGATGTAAGACACTTTGGGTTTCATTTGATAATGGAACCGGGAGAACCTCCTGTTCTTCTAAAAAAATCGCATTATCAAGTTAAATGTTGATCATTAGTCTTAGCTCAATGTAATCCGCTGTCTAAGCATGTGGAGACTTCCATGCAGGATCTTGCTCTATTGGAGTATCGTGCATGAATAAAAGTGTATCCGTTTATGGTTTAGTCTAGAATCTTCCATGTATGAATTTTTACTACAGATCTTGGTGGAAGACTTACGATGAACCATTTCTTACATCTCCTCTTGCCCCTTGCAAGTCATCTGATTTAATCCCTCCGTCTAGGTGTATAAGGGCATGGTTAATATTACTTAATAGTATAGCCAACTGTTGACTATAAGAAAGTGCCATGTCATCTGTAGCCAACATGTATAACAATCGATACTCAAAAACTAATTCTTAAAGATCATTTCTTGCAAAGCACAATAAGTGTTATTTCTTCACAAGTTTTGGATGCAGGTTGAGCAGTTGAGGCGCTTTTGTTTGCAAAAGATACCTTTTATCTATTTCACCCGGATGTTTGTGAGCTCTAGAGATGAGATAATATCTGAAGAAACCTATCGATACCCGTTACACATGAGATGACCCCACATCCTTTGTCAAAATAAACAACTCCCGATCAATGCATTTCACTCTTGATTGCAGCATACGGGCACCTTACTACTATAGATTAGTACGACCAAAAATTGAACTAACATTATATATAGTACGATAAATACTGATGCATGTCACCTAAAATTATATCATTCAAAACTATGTTCAAATCTGAATCCAACGATATAGTTTTGTTGACATGCACTAACATTTTAATCGATTAAATCTTGATCAAATTCAATGGGGACTAATAAACCACGACCGATGTAGTACAAGTGTAGAGGCGGCGGTGCACGAGTCTCACCTCTCACCCGCTTCGTGGTGGTGCGAAAAGCCGTCATATCACAAAACCAACCACTCCCGGTAATAAGTGGCTGGTAAAATAAGCGGACAAGCAACCATCACATCCCTCCGTCTTTTTGCATTTCATCTCTCTGCATTTACTTTCTCGGTTCATCTACTTTTCGATCCTAGCTACTACTCCTAGGGCAGTTCTTTTAGCGGGTTCCCACTTTTCCCACAAGACTAGTCACAGTGGAAGTAACAAGAAGGCGCCTCACTCATTTATTTGGGCTTCTAAACTACTACTCCGTCTGGTTTATTCCTCACCATTGTAATTTGTGCTAAATTTTGACCAAAGATTTAAGCGATAAAATGTTACTCCCTCCGTCTAGGTGTGTAAGTCATCTTCTGAAAACCAAATAATCCCAAAACACTTAGGCGCGGTGCATTAACTTCTACCTCGTTTCTTGTTTCTTGACATATCAACCAATAAGAGATAAAGAATGTGCATGCTTTTAATGACTTGAGATATCAAACATGACATGTAGTGGTTAGTTCATTGCATGCAATACTATTAATTGGCAAATAAACATTAATGTTTCTCGTTTTCTCCTCCTCCTTGGTCACGGTGCACAGCCTACGATGACTTACTCACCTAGACGTATGGAGTAGTGCATGTGACATGCACTAACATTTCATTAGTTAAATTTATGATCAAAATTTGACCACAGATTACAATGGGGACCAATAAACCGGGGCGGAGGTAATAGTAGTTATGGGATTACTAATCTAGAAGCCTAAAAGACCTGGCCCTGGTACTCCTACTAGTAGTAGTACTCAAGTTGGAATTCCATTTGCGGCACAACTTGTTAGGAAAAAAATTCGATCTGAGGGTGTAGAAGGCGGTTTGGGAATTTGCATGCCTTTCCAACGGTGAGATACTCATTACAAAATCTGACAGAGGAATAACGTGACAGAGAAGGAAGCTAAAGTAAACAATCAAGCGACCATTTTGCATTTGTTTTGCATTGATTCGTTTCACAAGCTTGACTAGTGCTGTTTTCTACTTTTACAAAAACATAGCGTAATGTTAAAGCGTGCATTTGCACATACATAAGTAATAGTAGTACTCCCTCCGTCTAGGTGTACAAGTCTTCCCTCCTTGGTCACGGTGCACAACCAAAGATGACTTATTGACTGGACGGAGGAAGTAGCTATAATCTGCAAGCATATATCGAGAGAGGCGTGTAGTGCGATAGTATATAGTAAAGTTTGTGCTATATATGCGTACTTGCAAAATCGTCTGAATACACAAGGTTTCCAAACTTTCCTTTTACATACTTAATTAAGGGCGCTAAAATTCCTGAGCGTTCGGGATTTATCATTTGCGTCCCAAAACTAATGAGATCGCCTTACGGAACAAAATTATACTCCTCCTAAAAGCCACGGCGCTCATGAGGCGCTTGCGGCGCCACGAATGCCCTAGTCTTGTGGCCGTTTCCCAGCCTTACCGACACAACGCCTCTTCCTCAGCCTCGCCTTTCGCGAGGTGCTGATTAGCGGCTTGCCCGTGAGCGGGCGATCTCACGGTGTGGTGATCCGGCGCATACAAGGTACTCTGCCTTGCTGAGGCGTGCACCAGTCCACGTACCGCCAAGCGTAGATGAGGCGCTTGGTCGCCCTGCGCAGGCGTCGGCACAGGCGTCCTCCGCCACCCTCACGGCCCTTACACGAGCCTTACGCCAAAGAGCCAATTGCTTGACTCTCTCGGACGCGACATAGGCCTCCCGGGCAGCTTGTTCGTGGTGCGCTTCTCTTCCTCGGCCTTCTTCTCCGCCTCTATTTTGGCGCTCTGCTGAGGCAAAGCCTCCCAAAGGCGACATCCATTTCTTTCCAAAGCTCCTCTGGCTGGGGGGTTGGCGTGACGCGGCGTTCTCCTCGTGGCGAGGCCGACCGTCCTCCGGCAGCGTGCTGGTGAGATTAGGAGCGCCGGCGTCCACCTTGGCGTCGTGGTGAAGCGGAAGCGCGGCGCGTCCTCCTCGACTAGTGGCGGCGAGAATGGAGCGGTGGCAGCGTCGCGGCCGCGGCGAGGCGGAACGCCCGGCGTCCTCCTCGACTAGTGGCGGCGAGCGAGGCGGCGACACGTCGGCGTAGCGGTGAGGAGGCGGAACACGGCAGCGTCCTCCTCGACTAGTGGCGGCGAGCAGGCAGCGTGCGTGATGCGTCCGCGCGGTGTAGCGAGGGCTCCTAGGGCTTGGGAGGCGATGCCATGGTGGTCGGCGTGAGAGGGAGGAGGAGGAGATGGCGATGAGCGTGAGCGTGAGGGGAGGAGATAGCGATGTCGTGGGCGCAATATTTATAGCGAGCAATGGCACACCTCGTAAGATATGGACTGAGCGCTGACTTAGCTGCGAGGTCGATTCGTCAGCGACATGTGGGCCAAACACCTGTTGGGCCCATATGTCGATGACAATCTACAATTAAGCAACAGCTTCGTGGGCATATTTGTTGGAGTAAATTATGGGGGGCGAAGGGGTGGAAATATTTCTGGTCTGTAGTTGGACGGCGTGGGGGAGGAGAGTCATGCATGCAGATTTTTTCACGGGGTGGAGTGATGGGACCGCCGGGGAAGGAGAGTTTAGCGGGCATATTGTTTCCACACATGGAGAGGAAAAGATTTGGAGCAGAGCGGGCTTCCTGAGGTATGGAGAGCAGTGCATAATAAGTCATCTTGCATGTCGGGCTAGGTATAGTCTCAAGTCATTAAAACATACATGCCCCACACATGTTCATATTTCAAGGTGCACTAAATTATTGCATCACGATGATTAAGGCTGGCCATAATGGTGGTATCTTAGTTGGTATCATGCACGGGAATAGTAGCAAACATCTGATGTGGCAAAAATTAAAGAAGAGAGGGAGTTAGAGTAACTAGTGTTCATGCATGCATTGGTAAACACATTTTTGTGTGAAGAACGACATCACTAGTTGAGTACTTTTGCAAACTTCAAAAACTATTCCACCGCCTCTACTATCTTGCTAAGAGTAGGTGAAATTTTTGAATCGAGCCCTTTAAGAGCATGGTTAATAGTATAGCCAGCTGCTGGCTATAAGCCAGTGCCATGTCATCTATAGCCCATCTTATAGTCAATATGTACAATAGTAGATGAAAAAAGTGTACTACTTTTTTACTATGTGGTCCACATTTCATTCTCACAAAGTGCCTAGGACGCGTGCTAGAGCTGGCTCTTCACGAAGAGCCGCTTACCTTCTCTCCTCTTCTCTTTCCTCAACTAAGCGAAATATACTAGTTTATTTCTTATGGCCTCTTGACTCAGCTCTATTGTACTTGCTCTAAACTAGAAGGGAGGTAGTGGTACTCTAATAGCTAACCTTGTTGTGATGACAAGATAGGACATACGCTTTTGGGCGGAGGAACTAGTGTATTGTGCATTTAAGTTTTATGCGAAGTCAATGTACCTCTACTTTCACGGACTTATAGAAAAATGTATCAACATTCACAATGTCAAATCAATATTTTACACTCATTATAAAAGCGTAGTTCTTATACTCATTATAATCAGTATTGTAGATATTGATATTTTAGTATAAATTTGGTCATGGGATTTCATTGATGCCTGTCAAAGCGTGGAGGAATCATAATCCTGTAATTTTAGAGACTGGTTGCGCTTTTGTGGTAGCGTCTCTTGCATCGGGGGACTATGACAGGTCTGCTATGCGTGACCTGAAGATGAAAGTGTTGATCATCTCGAAGTTGATCAACAATCTTCAATTGTCAAAGATTAGTCGTTCGACCAATAAGGTGGCACACTTAATCGCTAAGTATAGCTTTGACAATAGATTAGATGGTATTCTTGTAAATAATGTACCACCACATGTGGTGAATATTATGTCGAATGAGTGTACTAGTGTGGCTGGTTAATTAATATAAGGTGGTGTTCAAAAAAGTATAAATTTGGTCAAACACTTTGCAAGCGGTTGGCCGGGAGTAAAAGGACCGGAGGAGTATCATGCATCGGAGTTTGCTCATTTATAACGGTCGAAGTCTCAAAGGGCCCGACCCAGCGAGGAAAGCGAGGTCGTGGGGCCTTGGTTGGCAGAATTAAGTGAAGTTACATCCACCGCCCGGCATGGCGTCGAAAGCGAAGCTATACCGTCGAGGCCTACATATGGGTCTAGTAGACATGACATCTAGTGGGTCCGCATAGTTCTCGAGAACTCTTTGGGGCTTGCAGCCGTTTATCCACGGAAAGCCGGCAACCCCACGCCGTTCGCCGCCCTACTCGTCCCGTCTTCTACTACCTTACAACAGTTCGCTCCCGATCGTCCGTCCTTTCACATTAGTTCGCTCCCGGTTTTGCGAGGTACAACAGTTCAACTTTTCTAACCCTCCTCCAAAATCCATGGCCTCCCAAATCTCCATAGTGCTTGCTGAGTACCGAGTTAGAGCCATCACCGGCGATCAGTTCATCGTCATCTACACATGTGGATCCATAGCGATGAAAGCATGGCTTGCTCGCTTCTCGCATGTTCAACAATTCAGCGGATGAGTGGGTGTTTGGGCTAGATGTTGAGTACACCACAGTCTGGGGCGAGAGAAGGATCTAAGGGCGAAGAGAGGAAGAAGCCGCCGTGATCGGGTTTGCGTACATAATGTTTGCTTGGTCTACCACATATGCCATGCCGGCGTTGAGTGCCGAGATTTTAGAACTTCCTCAAGGACAAGAGTGAAATTCGTTATTGTAGGCTTTAAGAGCAGCGGGGATGTCCTGCGTCGGATAGGTGTCGTTGTAGGCCAGCCCTTGATCTCGGAAGGCAAGCCTGGTGTCCTCCTCTCAACCTTCAATCTGACCTGGCGGCAGCCATGATTGATCCCGTGCGCTAAATTGAAGAAACCTCATCACGAGTTTCATCATGCATGGGAGTTGAAGACATTAGATGAAGATCACATCACATGCGCAGCAATGGATGCCTACCTTTGTTTAAATATCTACAAGGGTTGGATGAAAAGCGAGCCGGTGTCGGTTCAAGCAAAGAAGCGTCGGCTGACGAGGAAGAGGAAGAGGATGAGGGCGAAGTCGGGGCGTGGACTCGGACTCGAGTAGGTGGTAGTGCCGTCGCTCATGCTGGTTCTACTACGGTGTCAAGCGGACTAGTTGCTTAGTTTATTTTCAAGGGTGTGTTGTCTTTGAGGCCCATGAGAACTATGTTTAGTATGTTCTTTCTCGTTATTTGAACTCTTTAGTATGTGCAGTAGTACTAGTACTATGTCTTACTACTGTTCTTCTTGCAGTTGGTACTACCTTTCGTATCTTCGTGTTCCTCTGTACTTAATACGTTCGTACTAGTAGTATAATTTGGGTCGGTCGATTTGTGAAAGAAGTTCGGCGGGCGAAGGAAGAAACGGCGAAGAGGTGGAAGAAGCCCTTCTAGCCATCCATGTTGCATCAAGCGGCTCACATGAGTCGGTGACCAAAGTGCTCCATTAGATTGCAGGATCCACGTGGCATTCAAGGTCTCGAAGGTAGATTCGCGTCCGCACCGGTTTGCGGGCTCGGCAGCGCCGACCGGCTTCGCGCGACAGCCACCATGTGCGCCTCCTCTCAGCGACGGAGCGACAATGACCGCTAGTTCCTCCTCGCCCGGCGTCTTTGGACGCGTGCTCGTCCTCTGTTTGTATGCTGCATGCATAGGCGTAGCTCCACCAGACTGCTCGTGCTTAGCAGCAGCGGCGGCATCGCGAGGAGGACTGCGGGCGGCGTGGCGAGCCTTGACTTCATAGCACGAGGATGGCGGCGACACGGCGGTGATGGGCGAAATTTTTGGCGGAGTAGGTGGGCGCCCGGCATCCATAGCGGCGGCGGCATATTGATGAGTGCGTGTGGGAGCTTACTTTAGTTTAATATAAGGTTGGTCAAACTTAAAACAAAACCGTACTAGTACCGTAAACATTAGACTTAGGCAGCACTTTTATTAGTTAGTACCACAGCCACGATCACGGAATCCTGTGCAAGCGCGTGAACCGCGACATGCGGTCGATCAAGCAGTGCGTCACCGTGTCGCGCTCGAAGGACATCCACGAACCCTTTTGTGTGTGAAAACAATCCTCGAATATTACTCAACTTTTTTCTGGGAAAGTTCTTGGCTGCAATATTTCCATATATTTGAATTTAGCTCGAGTTCGTGTTTATTTGGATTTGGGCGTTTTAGGTGCGCCCTAGTTTTTTAATATTGATTTTGTGTGTGTGGTGAGAGAGAGCGTGTGTATGTGTCCATATGTGTGTTGTGGCGGAAGGGCAATGTGGAGATGGTGTGCGTGTGATCTGAGACATAGAGAGGTGTGAATGTGCAAATGATCATGCATGAGTGAGACATAGGCAGATATGCCGATCGTTGTGTATACATGAGAGAGCAGTCTTCTAGTTTACTTGTGTGTGTGTGAGAGAGAGAGAGAGAGAGAGGGAGAGGAGCATCCGTAACAACAACCATCTCTCTCGATTCGTCCAATCCCTCATGCAGTCGCATGCAACACATGCATCCAGCAGCACATTTTACACCCTCACCCGGCCCTGCCCACCACAAGGCCGCACAATCTCTTTGTGAATACCCATTTCTCTCCTTAGGTTTGTTTCTCTCAATATCTATCTCTCTCTCTCTCACACACACACACACACACACACAACACACACACACACACACACTCCCCAGAGCACACAATTCATCCCCATCCAAGGTTATCTGGCGACCACTCTCGCTTGTGCTTCTTTGCACCCCAACATGCACAACACCTCAATCTTCAAAGAGGGCATCGAGCAGATCGAAGGCGGCGACTACACAGCGCTAGAGAATGCGGGGTCATTTGGAAGCAGGGTGATGTGGCTGACGGTGGTGACTCCTCCCCCACCCTCTCTCTCTCTTGCACAAAATTACCAATCCCTCTCTCCCCCTTTAAAATTGTCAATCCCTCAACCCACGAGATCCTTCCCTCTAGTCCATGTTTTCCAGCTCTCTCATCAAACATGTTGTCTCTTCTCCTTCCACGTATCTACAGAATCTGGATGCTACGCATCTCACGTATATTACATGTCTCCATCTTTCTCCACAGACCTAACTTCTTCCTCTCTCTTCCTCTCTCTATCTCTCTCCCTCTGTCTCGTTAGGTTTGTCTCCTACTCTCTCGTCCACATACATACAATCTTTCCTGCCCTATCTGCTCCATCTTCAAAAGCTCTCTCTGCATGTTTCATTCACACATTGGGATATGTCAAAATGTTGCTTCTATAATGGCCTGTTTGGATCATGGGGTTAGAGCTAGTTTGGGTTAGTTAGGGGCTCAAATAACAAAAAGTATACAAGCAGGGAGGGTTAGAGTGGGTTAGTTCCATCTAACCCAACTATCGATGGAGAGGTGCTTATTTGGGTTAGAGTGGGTTGAAAATAACTCTAACTCTAAGCGTGTTAGAGTATCCAAACAGGGCTGATGTAGAGTTATGGTTGTTTTTGTTGCATCCTACAAAGTAATAACTATGAAATGCATTTAGATTCTCATTTGACTGGGATTATGTGAGTTTGAGCATGTTGTGAAGTACTATAGACCTTGTATACATCTTGGGATTCGACAATGATTGTAACTATTGAATTGTATAGACCATTACATTCGAAGTCAATAGCCTAATATATTTATTTCACAATTTCAACAAATGATTAGTTCACTACAAACTAAGAAAACAAATGTGTACTCCCTCCGTTTTTATTTAAGTCCGCGTATTAGCATTGGTCAAAGTCAAGTTTTGTAAGCTCTCGAAGCTTATAACAAAAATATTAACATATACAATAACAAATAAATACCATTAGATTCATTATTGAATGTACTTTCACATCATACATATTTGTTATGGTAAATGTTTATATTTTTCTATAAACTTGGTCAAACTTTAGGAAGTTTGACTTGGTCAAATCTAATATGCAGAGTTTACTACTACTACTAGCTAGTTGCTTGGCGAATCACTCAACCGCCACAGGGAGTCGGTGTCACAAAATTTTGAGGTCGGCGAGAAAATCTCCCGCGACCCTGATTGAGCGGTGGGAAGTTACCATCATAACCTTGAGCAGGCCTACGGATGGCGCTTGGTAGGGGCTGTTTCGTAACCAGTTCACCCTACCCAGCCAACCCACCCGGCACCCAGTAGTACACCTAAATACTCCCATTTCTATCCACACGCAAAATAGACTTCTCACGGCACCACACCTTCGTGCTCCTCCCTTTACATGGCGCTTTCGTCCACGCATCGCATGTGCCTCATCGGCGACCTAAATGCGCGCCTTTGGAGCTGGTCCACCGTCGTTGTCGTACATGGATCCTCTTCCCGTCATCGTCTTCCACGGTCTCGGATCTGCTTCCGGAAGCGGGCGTAAACAGAAATACCACCGTCGTGGACAATGAAGCCGACTCCGTTGCCGACCATGACTCACAGAGGCCGCGCGACCATCGTTCTCCTCCTCGATTGGTAATGTGTGTATTGAATCACTTAGCGGTACATGTGCAGTTCAATTTTGTTCATACCTACCCTTCAAATTTCACAGGTGCTATTGTTCCGTAAAGTAATTGGTTATAGCCTCCATTGTCCAACAGAATATCAGCTTGTAATTGTGCGTCGCTCATGTATCATGTTGTGCTTGGGTGAGTTTTCATCTACAACCAGTAGTGTGGCAAATGATGGAAAGGTTTTAGAACTAGCAAGATGCCCATCGTTGCCGCATCAAGATGCATTGTATGAGTAGTTTATCTTGTGGGAGAAAAGGATGAGCGAGGAAGGCCTTATTTGCAAATCTGGAGAGGGGTATGGGTATCTTTTGCAAAATTCCCATTTGTTTCCTTCCTATCATCGAGATAAAAATCGGACGACCTATAATGCAAGAAAAAAAGTATAGAGAAAAAAAAGTAGACAGTAAAGGAAGTAGAGATAAATATTAAATATTAAATATAAAATAAATATCTCTACTCTTATAAAAAACCGAGTTGGTGATGATGGTGTGCCTGCCATCCTGCAATATG
The DNA here is from genome assembly GCA_021605205.1 of Aegilops longissima. Lineage (NCBI taxonomy): Eukaryota > Viridiplantae > Streptophyta > Magnoliopsida > Poales > Poaceae > Aegilops > Aegilops longissima. The sequence continues at coordinate 25,664 of JAHIAM010005289.1, forward strand.
GACCGTCTGATCTATATCGGCGGATAGAAAAAACTATGACAATTTTATAAAGATACCGCACCCCTCTCCACATTTGCAGATAAGGACTTCCCTCATTCATCTTCGTCTCCCACAAGATAAAAACTTCGTATAAATGCATCTTGATGTTTCATGCAGCGCATGGGCCTCTTACTAATGTGATAGAGAAGAGAGTAGAGATAGCAGAGGCGTCGGGAAAGGATCTTGTGGGAAAAACCGCCGAGCGTCGCTAGTTTTGGCGCGGTGTCCGGCGCTTTATAAATCAACGCCCTCCTTTGCTCATGCCTTGCCACGCTCTCTCCGCTCATTTAGCCTGCCCGCCCGCATCACCATGCCACGCGTCGTCGGGATACTTGGGATACCGCGGCGTCATGCGCCCCCGGCGGCTTCTCCGCCGAGATCCGGTTCGCGAGATCGCCTCGGCCTTAGCCATTTCGACACACCAGCGAGGCCGCCCGCGCGTCTGACGGCGGCGTGGCGACTCGGTGGCCTCATAGAACATTGAACTTCCCCAACATGCCGGCGGGAGGCGGCGCGAGCTTCAGCGCCCTGCGCGGCTTAGCACCGAAGAAGATCGTCGCGACAACGGGGCGGGAGCACCGTCTCGGCATCGCTGAGATGGACAAAGAAGCCATGGCTGTGGCGCAACACTTCCGCATGACATCATCAGCGGCGCGAGTTCTCTGGCGCAAAAGGAGGCGGAGAGGATAAGAGGAGGCGGGCGAGCCGCCTATCGCGAGGACAAGCATAAGCGGCGGACGCTCAATTCAACATGAGGCTAGGAGCAGCGTCGCCACAGGAATCCGGCGATGATCGGTATCTTCACGCCTACATTGGGGCGTCGGAGGAGGACATCACCGAGGAGGTCGGACGGCGAGAGTAGTTGAATTATCTTCTTTTATCTATCTATCTGAGAACTATCCTCTACTCTATCTACTTCTCGATCTCAACTTTGTAAATGCTTTTTAAAGCGCGCGTGTTGCGATTCTGTTGGAGATGCTCTAACATGGCAGATGAGTGCTTTAATGTTGCCCACAAGATCTTGTGAGTATTACTTGTAGTATATTTTTCTTGCCATGTTGAGATTTTAAAACCACAGTGCGAACATGCGGAGGAGCAATGAAGACCAAACACGGGATATTCGGGACATCTTCAAGGAGCATGGCAAGTTAAAGAGGAGCTGCACCGAACCTGTAGAACGAGCTTTGTTAAGTAACACCCTTTCAATTACTTTCGTGTAGCCTCGTGTTCTTCAATGTGTATATGCTGTAGTTTCTGTTTCTCTTAAGCGTGGTGTTCTTCGATGTGTAATAAGAAGAGTCTTAATCGTCCTAATGCTTTCGTTTTAGCTTGATGTAGGAAGTGGGTGTTCTCACCTTGTAGTCTGTTTTATATTTTTTTCCTTTTGAATTCACTTCTCCGAGTTCTATTTATAAAGCTTCTACTAAATGGATCTAGGTTGCTCAGTATTGATCTAAAATGAAGTAACTTCATGTCGGGATGCAGTTCTGCGAGGAGAAATATGGTCAACCTCGAGATCATGTTTCCAAAATGAGGCTGGATTACACACAAGGTTCTAGTTCCTAATGATCTTGGATTAGACACAAGGTGCAAATTCGAGATGATCTTTGGATTACACACAAGCCAGGTGGAGTAAATCAGCTGTTCGTGTCCTCGTGGCATTAGTAAAGGCTGAAAGAAAGCGTGCAACAGCCCTTGAGAATGTAGCTGAGTTCTGAAGAAGCGAAAAGACCAATCGGATGCTCTCTTCACCCAAGCCAAAGAAGAGATGGAAGAAGCCAGAAATAAGCTAGCGAGGAGGAGGAGGCTAGGCATCTCTGCTATCTAAAACTGTTGTCAATACAAAATTTCCTTCATAATAGCTAGGTTCAAATGTTTATCCGGTCGGCATGCTGTTGTGATGTCCGTGCATCTCTGATGTGGCACAAAATGTTTTCTTCGGGTCATGTAATAACAGCAATTACATTCCAAACAATAACAAATGAATTATTGGACATGGTATAGTTCACGCATAAGCCCGACATTCCAAGTTCAACTTCCACATCAAAGCATGTTCACGAGATATCGCACATTTCATACATAATGTCACAACCATGATTCATTTCAAAGCCAAAAAGTGTGAGGAGAGTTATAAATAAAGAAAAACCTCTACTAGTTCCTGCTACGGTGCGAGCACAACAAGTCAAGACCATCGTAAATTAATTATATTTTGGTCATTTTTGTGTTCTAAAATGCCTGCCGGCTCGCGGAAGGGCGTGGCGTGTTCTTGCTTGCTGCAGATTCAATGAAGGCGGCGGACCAGTCTTAAGCTGGTTGCCTGTTGTCGGTGTCAAAACCGGCGGATCTCGGGTAGGGGTCCCGATCGTGCGTCAAGGCTGATGGTAGCGAGGAAGCAAGGGACACGAGATGTTTACCCAGTTAGGGCCCTCTGGATGGAGGTAAAACCCTACTTCACCTTGATTAATATTGATGATATGGGTAGTACAAAGTAGATCTACCACGAGATCGTAGAGGCTAAACCCTAAGAGCTAGCCTATGATGGTATGATTGTAATTGTGATCGGCCTTCTAAGGACCAACCTCTCCGGTTTATATAGACACGGAGAGGGCTAGGAATTTACATGGAGTCGGTTACAAGGAAGGAAATATAATATCGGATCGTAAAGCTTGCCTTCCGCCAAGAGAAAGTCCCATCGGACACGGGCGAAGTCTCGAGTCTTGTATCTTCATGCTTCAATAGTCCGGACGTTGTACGGTCGGCTGTCCGGATACCCCTAATCCGGGACTCCCTCGGTAGCCCACGAACCAGGCTTCAATGATGATGAGTCGGTAGCGCGATCTTGTCTTCGACATTGCGAGGCGGGTTCCTCCTCGAATACTCAAGGTAATTATCGAACACTCAAACCGTGTCGGATCCACAAAATGATCTTCGCATGCCACCGTAGAGAATGATGTTTCACAAATGCAATCTGCTGACAACCTTTTAGGCAGCGCGACGTGTCACTCTGGTCAGGTCATTATTGAACCGTCTTTCCACAACCAGCCACAGCGCATATTGCGGCGGTTTCCTTGACACGTCTTGTCAAAGCGGAGATCGTGCCCGCTCATTCTGGATTCTCATCAATACGGGTATGGGTAATCCCACCACATCATTGTCGTGGCGCAGGAAGCAGCGATTCCCCGAGCAAGTGGGGGCGCACGCTTTAAATCGCCTCTATAAAGGATAAGATTTCCCCATTTTACCGCCTTCTTCCTCCTTTTGCCCTCTTGCCCCCTCGAGCTCCAGCACCCAAGCCCAAGTCTTCTCCGCACAGCTAGACATGTCCGGAGCAGGAGGCAAGTGGGTGGCTTCCTGATCGAGGAGAAGCACATTACAAATCTTGAGGCGGCGAATACTTGGCGCGAGACATAAGCGCACCGCTGCGAACAGCTGGGCAGGTCATTCCGACCAGGGACCCCATGAGAGAGTCGTGTTAAGTCGCCCACTTTGTCCGTGGATTGGGGTTTCCACTTCACCCCTTCATCCGCGGGCTCATGTTCTACTACGGGCTAGATTTCCATGATCTAGCCCCGAATTTCGTCCTCAACATCTCGGCGTTCATTGTCGTATGCGAGGCCTTCCTCCGCATCCGGCCTCACTTCGGCCTGTGGCTACAAATCTTGTGCGTGAAGCCGAAGATCGTACGCGGCCAGCAATCGGAATGTGGAGGGGCCATGGTGGGCAAGATGCCTAATGTCACCTGGCCGGACGGCTCCTTTGCAGAGACCGTAATAGGGTGGCAATCGGGGTGGTTCTACATCACCGAGCCGTGCTGGCGCCAAGCCCAGGCGGCGGCCCAGTTCAGATCAGAGCCCCATGTGGCTCACCTCACAGGAAAGCTAGGGCCCGACTTGGGCGAACCTCTGAGCTAACGGACTCCAAACCTGCATCAAGAGCATGAAGGACAAGAACATCAAGCTCTTCAACATGATCCGAGATCATGCTCGTTAGCGGATCTGCCGTGCCAAAGGCGGGCATTCAATCTTTGGGAGTTCGTCCGGCCCGAACACCACACAGTCGAGGCTCTATGGAATGAAGCACAAAGGCAGCGTGGAAGGAGCTGTTTATGGCCTCAAGTGCCTCCTCCCACATCCAGGGACCCGCGGGCTTCCGCCACGCGGGCTCCTAGTCAGGTGAGTTTTCAGACTGCCATCGGACCCAGCTTTTCCCAATATATTCACGGGAGTCCCTTAAGTAATCATGCATATTTGCTTGAGGACTATGTGGAGCAGTGGAGCAGGTCTCTTGTCGGCTCCGCTGCGGAAAACCCAGCGGATGGTCTCTGACGGAGATGCTAGTCCGGCACCATACAAGGTCGGAGAAGAAAACGAAGAAGGCCGGGTACCGAAAGGGTCTCCGTCGTGAGTTGTGCGAAGCCTCGTCCAAGAAGATGAGGCAGACTCCTCCACGAAGGGGAGGAGGAAAGAAGAAAAGCGCCCCATCCGGAAAGGGCGAGGGGCGCCGAAGCGGGCGAGGCTGAAAAGGCCCTCGGCGCAAGGCTGTTATAACCTGTTGTCCGATGATGGCCGAGACAGATTCCTCCCTTGAAGCGGGGAATCAAAAAAAATCCACCTCCCACTAGGGGAGAAGAAGAAAAGCCGCCCGGAGAGACTAGGCGTGCAAGAAGGAAAACATCCCTTGGGACTACTCCACCACGGCCGCCTCTGGCGATGAAAGGTGGCTGCCGAAGCCCACAGCACGTCGTGATTATCGCACTCTACCGTGGTTTTAAGTCATAGCGGTTTAATACGCCGAGCATATATGCAGTCCAGCCAGGGCTCGTCCGGAGGTCGTCTTGGACGGGTCTGGCGCCTCGAAGATGAACTTCGCTCCGGCGGCCACCACTCCTCGGCCTGCGGATGACCACGGAGGTGTTGTCGAAGGTTCCCGAGCGGGGAGGTGACCACAGAGCGCCCCAAGGCAGACTTCGAATGTCCGGACATGCGGGGTTCAAGATCCCCCACGGATCGCGTCGATGAGAAACGCAACAAAGCGGACTCCGACCGAACCTTGCTCCGGAACCTCCGCGGTTCCGGACTTAAGTAACAGCCTGGTTAGGGAAGGCGAGCACGCCGTGCGAGACTTCCATCGCGTCAGCGGCGCGGATAGCTGGTGGAAGCGCTTGGCGCTTCCATGGAAAAAACACCGTACTCTCATGAGTGCGGTGATTCAAAGTTACATCCGCCAAAGCGGTGGTGAAAACTTCACAAGCCTCTGACGGGCTTTGAGGTAAGTAATAAAATGTATGAAATTACCACGATAGGTAGTAGCCTGATACTCTGTTTGGTGTTGGAAAGAAAAGCCAAGCGGAGGGTCAAATATAATCATAAGAGTCTAATAATAAGTATTGTTGTGAATAAGCGGGCTGTGCTTCTTCTTGCTACCCGTCTTGCCGAGGTTGCGAGGCGTGGCGGGACTGGGGCGGTAGCGAGGAGGCTTCGGCCTCACGAAGAGGCAGCTCGAGGAGACTAAAGGTAGCGATTCCCGTTCGTATATATTTAAAGATAGGCAAAATTTGTCAGTCTAATAAGCGTCGTGGACTGTGTAACGAGAGCCACCGAAGTGGCATCCACTGAAGAAAGCTGTCAGAGGCTGAAAACAAAGCGACCTTGGAATGCAAGGGCGCGAAAATCAAAGTGCTAGAGTGGGCGAGTACAGCAGGAGCTCGGGACCTCGGCAAGAAGTTGAGTCCATGGGCATAATCTAAAGATGAAGGAGGCCGAGCTTGCGAAGGCCCTTGTAAGTTGAAGGATGCCAAGGCCAAAGCCGAGAAAGCACAGCGGGGAGATCCGGAGGCCAAAAGATAGCAGCGGGTAAGAAATTCTTTGTGCAAAGCAAACATGTGGAGGCGTTTCTTTTACTTACTCGAATCGGAGCTCTCTAGGGGCATTTGCAGATCTGCCCCAGCGTCTTAGGCAGCTGCGGAGTTCCGTGCCAGGAGAGAGCTCCACGGGCTGTTACGGTCCCGGTATCTTGGGGCCGTTCATCGATGCCTCTGAGCGACCAAGCTGAAGCGGTTGATCGAACTCCGCAGGCGGCGAACTGTCTATGAAGGACTACATAGTCGGGGATGTGGCACTGGTGAGCTCTGCCCGATAGCTACTTTGGCTGATCAAGCGGATGGTGGATGTGCGCGGCGGCTTGAAGTGATCAGCGATCCGTTTACATCGGAGGTGCCCTTGAGCCTTTGCCCGCGTCAAAGTGCATTGGGGCAAGCTGGATGCGGAAAAAGCTGGTCAGGACAGGCCACCGGAGGGCAAAGCGCATCGCCATCCCGAGATGTACTACGATGGCGTGATGAAGGGTGCTCGTCTAAATCGCGATGAGTGTACCAAAGGCGCCATTTTGAATGAGTTCACTTCATCATGTTTGTAATTTAAAGGCGAAGTTACTTGCGCTATGTAGCGCTTTTGTTATTAAATATTACCTTCTTTGCGGCTGTTTATAAAATCACGAAAGTAGGCGGTCGTCGGCTTCCGCCCCATGTGACTAACCTTTGGGGTGTTAAGTAGGAAACCGGACACTCTTTATCCAAATGTTTGGTCCCTTAAGGAGGTCTCGGCGCGCGAACAAAGACAATCGGACTATCGGACTTTATAACTTTCACTTGGCCATAGAAGGCTACAATTTTAAATTTCGTGAAGCCCAAGAATCGGAAGACGAATCGAGCGCTATACACGCCTAGATCAGACGAAGCGATTTATCGCCTAAAGCAGAAAATCTTTAAGGATTTTAAAACCTCTCGAACAGCGACCAGCTCTCGCCACATCATGCGGTCAGTTTTGGCTTTCTCTCTTGAGGTGCTCGTCCGAGAAAGAGTCGAGGACACAATCGTAGTAGTTCCCCTGCGCTACCTTAGCCGATATAGCGAACGTAAGGCACCAAAACAAAGGGCAGGCTATCCCAGCTGTAGACCCAAGACATGATTAGGGCTGATGCATATAGTGCTATAAGTTAGGGTGCCGCACTATTGAAAGTGTTAGACCTTATTTGCTGCCCGACCGTGGAAAAGTCCAGCAACACAGGGGGGGGTGCCGCCCCATGGAGTTTGGGTGCCGCCCCATTTTCCTAAATCGCTTGCCTCCTACTCGAGGCAGGACATAGTTCGTGAAGAGCCTCTGACAAAGAGAGAGACTTTAATGAGTCCAGCATGTCGCGAAGGCGAGTGTCTGGAAAATATCCATAATCTGGCCGGCGGGCTCTGGAGTCTTGTGACGAGAACCAACGTCCGGATCACGAATCCGGGGGTTGATCCTGAGCCATCGCCGAGGCAAGACCGTGTTCGGCTCCACCACCGATAAGTGTGCAACTTTGAGGCGGGTCCATCCCTCCGTCCTTAAGCAGCAGCACTGCTCCGGATCTAGGTCAGGAGATACTCTGAGGCGATACCGAGCCGTCCGATGGCAGGTCTAAGCCGTGCTCGTCGTGGCTGTCACGTGCTCGGGCATAGGCCCAAATCCATCAAAGATCAAGTCTCCATGAGACGTCCGCCCGTGTAGTTCAGGTTTCTAAACCTGACACGGTGGCAGGCGTGGTGTCGATCTGCTCCGGATAGCCAGCGAGTTGGCCCGCAGTCTTGAACCGCCGAACACAAAGATTTGTCCGGGGAGAAAGTCTCACCTTGGACAGCATCGTTGAAGATGATTGAAGGAGCCATCGAGCTGACGGCGGCGACGGAAGGAACTCTCAATGAAAGCACCAATGTCGATTGTCAAAACCGGCGGATCTCGGCGTGGGGGGTCCCGATCACATGCGTCAAGGCTGATGGTAACGAGGAAGCAAGGACATAGATGTTTACCGGTTGGGCCCTCTCGATGGAGGTAAAACCCTACTTCCTGCTTGATTAATATTGATGATATGGGTAGTACAAGAGTAGATCTACCACGAGATCGTAGAGGCTAAACCCTAAGAGCTAGCCTATGATGGTATGATTGTAATTGTGATCGGCCTTCTAAGGACCAACCTCTTGGTTTATATAGACACGGGAGGGCTAGGGTTTACATGGAGTCGGTTACAAGGAAGGAAAAATAATATCCGGATCACCAAGCTTGCCTTCACGCCAAGGAAAGTCCCATTCGGACACGGGCGAAGTCTTGAGTCAGACGTTGTACAGATCCGGCTGTCCGGATACCCCTAATCGGGACTCCCTCACAGCGGTGAGGCGTGCTCGGCCGAACTGCGTGAGTGCGGCCCTCCTTGCCGGCGCGCAGTTCAATGCCTGCGCTATGAGAGGTCGCGTCGTGTCGGAGCAATCACTCCCTCCAGTCCTTTTTTGTTTGGGGTATAACAAAATCTCGTTTCCATTCACATTTTACAAGTAAAATTAGTGGACAAACTTTGACCCAAAATACGATGGGGACTAGTAAACCAGAATGGAGGTAGTAGTTTTTTAATCAAGAAGGGTTTCCCCTTCGATTTTCATTACTAAAACCAGCATCTAAATCTAAACCATAGTATTTGCCCTAGAACTACCAGGTTCAACATCTGCATAACATAAACCCATACAACCACCATGTAAAAAAACCATACAACCATCGCCAAGGAGTGCGTAATCTGTGAATTCCATTTTGCTCCATACCAATCGTTACGAAAACTACTTACTACTTATAGCAGCCATTGAAAATCATAACTCTTAACCTCGCTAGAAAAGCGATATTTTAAGCGTGGCTACTCGATCTGTGGCAGCTGGCGAGCCACCGCGCTCAAGTCGTTCACTGTGGTCCCGACCATCAACTCCTCACGGATCAAATTATCACATGAGCTGACTATTCCTACAAAGGTGCTCCACCACGTACCCGGTACCCTTGAATGCAGCAATCGTGCACCTAGGGTTTTAGGGTTTATTTATTAACGTCGCCTTTACGTAACACTCATGTGTGCGAGACAGCGAGAGCCATTGCGTCGTCGCCTCTTCTCTTCGTATATGTACTCCACCGTTTATGCGGTGTCCAAAAATTATAATAACTACTAGCAATGTGCCAATGCGTTGCCACACGATCAAAGTAGATTATTACATATTCACGATTTGATAGAAAAAAAGTCTAGTTTTGAAATCGTATATCACTAAAAATATGTTATGTTTCACTCAAAATATATTCCTTTGGCGTTTTGATGAGATAAGGGAGGAATGTTGTTGGTTTCAAGATTAGAAGTGGTATATGTCTAATTTCTACTCTTACTAGAAAGATGCCGTCGTTGCGCGAACATCAAGATCTTGTGGGAGAAAAGGATGAGCGAGAGAAGGCCTTATCGCAAATGTGGTGAAGAGTCGGAGTAAATTGCCATATTTTCCTTCCTATCCGTCGGATATAAATCGGACGACCTACATTTATAGGATGGCAGGCCCACCATCATCAGCAACTCTATTTTTATCCCTACTCTTTTAAAAAGCATTGTCGGTGATGATCGTGTACTGCCATCCGCAATATAGGCGTCGATCTATATCTGACGGATAGAAAAACTATAACAATTTTACAAAAATACCCACACCCTCTCCACATTTGCAAATAAGGCCTTCCTCGTTCATCCTTCCCACAAGATAAAATACTCATACAAATGCATCTTGATGTTACAGCACAATGCATGGGCATCTTGCTAGTTGTTGCAAAAAGCCCATGTGTGTGTGAGAGAGAGGAGAATGGAGGAGGGCCGAGTGCATGTGTGACAAAGACACGGGGGAGTGTGTGCGATAGGTATCGGCTTAAAATGAGGCGATAGTGCGTGTGTGCACGATTGAGAGGCGTGTCTCGAGAAGGGAAGAAAAACTACATAGATACAAGGAGCGGGGAGAGAGACATGTATCACGATGGTGGAAGCTGCAGTGTGCGGGTGTATAAACCTATCTAGAGACTAGCTAGTCGATAAATGTTTGTGAGTGAAATCACAGTCGAGGTCTGGCGAGAGTTTGTGTGTGATGAGAGAGGCGGTGGTCGGGAAGGGAGTGGAAGCAGGAGTTGTGTGTGTGTGTGTGTGTGTGTGTGTGTGTGTGTGTGTGTGTGTGTGTGTGTGTGTGTGTGTGTGTGTGTGTGTGAGAGAGAGAGCGGTAGTCGGGGTTGTGTGATCGGTAAAAAAATGAATAATGTCGGTCTGGGATGGAGCGAAAAGGAGACCGCAACAAATGTTGTGTCTGAGAGAGAGAGAGAGAGAGAGAGAGAGAGAGTAATTTTAGTGGTATGAGTCATATGTAGAGAGAAAGAGAGAGAGAGAGAATTTTAGTGGTATGGGTGTGAGAGAATCCCATAGAGAGAAAGACAAAGTGAAAATGAGTGGAGACTGTGTGTGTGGCGGTGAAAAGAAAGCTTAGGTGCAGAGTACTAGAGAATAGTAGAGACATGAGAGATAATGAAAACAGTGTAATGTATAATGATAGGGAGAGTGTGACACTTCTCAAGGGAGGCGTCGAGAGACCATGTTTGCGAGGATAGGAGAAACATGAAGTGGCGTCTTGGTGAGCTCGAGAAAAGAGTGATAGCTACGAAGGAGCATGCATGCGAGAGAGATGGGCGTGAAAGGAGTGAACAAAAAGGATTCAAATATTTGAATTGAGATGATGATACATGTAATCCATACTCGAACCAAAATTGATCTATCAAACATGCATACTCATATGAATTCACGCACATCTATGTTATTTAATATGTAGGTATTACTAATCCATACATTTTAGTAGAACATAATTTGGTTAAATTTTTGAATTCAACCGTAAGATTTGAGATCGTTGTATTTGTAAATCATATTATACATATAAAGGGCAGCATTCTTTGTTGTGCTTTTGAAAGTATATATAAAAAATGATGTATATAGAATGTAATTCCAATTGAAAATGGATCCCTTGAAAAAATAGAATACAAGCGAGATTCAAATTGAGTTGTACAGATGGCGTGCACTCTGCAAAATTTGAGCGAAGCGGGGAAAATCGCGATAACAGCTTGAAACCAAAATCTGCGAGATGGAAATCACTCTGCCTATCACCTTACATAAAGTCTATCTGCTGGATTTCTATAGGTTTCGATATGGGTAGGTTTGTAATTTCACCCAAGCGTGGCGTAACCGCCTCTCACCCAGTTCATACACGTTGGGCGCCAAAAACGGTGTGTCCTCGGCGAAATCGACTCCCTCCCGATTCATATTCATACGGTGGGCGCCAAAAACAAACTCTAAATCGGCAAATATTTGGTGTATCTTGAGATTACCGTCCTATCCTCAACCGACTAATGTTCTTTGTGATGTAGTAGAAATTTGAAGCAGGGGCTAAGTTTGTAGATTTCCTCACATTTGAGACAAGCGCGCCCTGAATACATGGTTCCCCCTTCCTCTCTACCTCCCTTTTCCCCATTAGGTACTCCGTGGGCGCCAAAACACCCTCTCCACCCTCCTCCTCCGTCCTTGCCGTCCTCCACCCCATCCACGCCGTCCTCCTCCAACATGCGGAGCTGATACCCCGCCTTGCCCGTCCATTACAAGAGATCGACCTCTCTCATCACGCCTTGAGCGGGATCCTTGCATCCGTCCTCTCGCTTCATCCCGCCGTCGTCCACCTTGCCGGCGCTGCTCCTCTGATCGTCTCATCCACCGTGCCCGCTGCCGTCTACCCTCCTAGATCTACTTCCACCGGCTGACAACCATCGCTAACGCAGCACCGTCAAATTCTCGTGAGATCGTACTGCGGCGCGCACAGGCGGTACTCTTTGTATATGCTCAACTTATTTATCGCAGCAAGAAAATAGATCGCCTTTGCTTTACTCTGATTTCTTGTCTTGGTTCGAAGTTGCCTTTGTCCGGTTTGCACCTTGGATCCGCCATAGCACGCTCAACACCATACTCCCAATGCTTATGGTTTTCCCTTTTATATTCCACACTAGTTAAATCACAGTAGACTAAATTTCAAAATTTTGTCGATCGATTTTCAGAGCTTCGCGGAGTTCGCGGTGCGATCGAAAGGGCTCGGGTGGTTGTGGGGCCTCATGAGCAGAAGAAAACTCGGCAGGTGGGGGTTAGGGGCGCGGGTGGGGAGTGGGGTGGCGGAGAACCTGGCGGTGGGGCCAGTGGTCGGCCGGCGGCCCGTCCGTTGATACTGTATGGGAAGAATCGAGGCGAGGAAGAAGAAGGGTTAAGAGGCGTATGATCTTCATCCAACCGCTTTGAAATGGTCGAGAGACAGCTGGGAGTTGCATTCTTAATGCGCTACGGTTCATCATGTGTGGAGCCTTCGCGCACCAACATTTTATTATCCAAAATCTTCTTGCTCTTCTTTACCATGTTCCTCTTCCGTTCTTCTTTAATATGTACTCTCTCAGTTCCTAAATACAAGTCTTTGTATAGATTCCACCATGGACTACACATGGAGCAAAATGAGTGAATCTACACTCTAAAATGTATCTGGATACATCTGTATGTGATCCATAGTGGAAATCTCTACAAGACTTATATTTTGGAATGGAGGAAATATACTAATGTCTGATATGTTCCTTGTCTTGAAGATGAGCGGGGACATTTGCAATGTAGAGGTCTATCTGATTAGGTTATGATGTACACTTTGAGCCTCTTTGATTAGTAGGATCTTGTAAACATAGGAATAGGATTTGTTGTGGCCTGCCCTTGAATCCTATAAGAATAACAAGAAATGCGGGGAGCTGTGTAGCCTTTGAGAGTTACTGATATTATGATGCCGCACCTTCACTTGAAGTGAGCTGGTATCAAAGCCTTTCTATCCGTGTCGGCAATACTAGCACATATATTCCAGCAAGTTCCACTTTGCTGATTTTACTCTGATGTAAGGTTTTCCGTTATATCTACACTATGATCGTGTAGGCTGCTTTGTGTCACACTAGCAGTCCACTCTTGAAGCTAAACACTGCAATGACTTACAAAATTGGCACCAAGGCATTGAGTGCCATTACAGATGCAATGAAACTCATCGCTCCCGCCTATTGATTCTTGTTGAGAATATGGTCCTAATGACTATTCTAACCTCGAGAGTCAAAGGCGGATGGCTTTGTCCTGTTCACCCATCAAGGTGCTGTTCTAATTTGGCAATGATTTATTGATTGCGGATATCTTGCAAATGTTGTCTAGCATTTCTTCTACTTTGTTTCACCGCCATCTGCTTAGTTTACTCATCATATATGTGAGATGCCATGCCCATCCATTATCAATACATATTCCATCTGTCATCATACCATGTTTTTCCACTCAAATGTTGTTCTTGTGCATCGAGACATCAAAAGGAGAGGTGATTGCCGAACCTGAAGGAGCACCGACAAAGTCCTTGAAAAACATGGTGGTGGAGAAATCAGACAACACCCACTTATATTGGTTGTCAACCAATGACACAAAAGCAATAGGACCGACTCAGTAGTGTACCCATACTTCACTGGCCACACCACTAGCCCCACCACCACGGGACCTGCACTCTAGCAAAAGGTATACCGATTTCATTTGCCATAGCACCATTTGTACCACAAAAAATCCCTCCAGCAAAAAGTATAGCAAGTCACAGAAGGAAATATGCCCTAGAGGCAATAATAAAGTTATTATTTATTTCCTCATATCATGATAAATGTTTATTATTCATGCTAGAATTGTATTAGCAGGAAACATGATACATGTGTGAATACATAGACAAACATATAGTCACTAGTATGCCTCTACTTGACTAGCTCATTCATCAAAGATGGTTATGTTTCCTAACCATAGACATGTGTTGTTATTTGATTAATGGGATCACATCATTAGGATTATGATGTGATTGACATGACCATTCCGTTAGCCTAGCACTTGATCGTTTAGTATATTGCTATTGCTTTCTTCATGACTTATACATGTTAGGTAACTATGAGATTATGCAACTCCCGTTTACGGAGGAACACTTTGGGTACTACCAAACCTCACTGGCATGGCGGGGATTATAAAGGAGTACTAAAGGTGTCTCAAAGGTACATGTTGGGTTGGCGTATTCGAGATTAGGTTTTGTCACTCCGATTATCGGAGAGGTATCTCTGGGCCTTCTCGGTAATACACATCATATAAGCCTTGCAAGCATTGCAACTAATAAGTTAGTTGCGAGATGATGTATTCTGAGCGAGTAAAGAGACTTGCCCGATGTGAGATTGAACTAGGTATTGAGTGCAAGCGATCGAATCTCGGGCAAGTAACATACCGATGACAAAGGAACAACGTATAATCGTTATGCGGTTTGACCGATAAAGATCTTACGTAGAATATGTAGGAACCAATATGGGCATCAGGTTCCGCTATTGGTTATTGACCAAGAATAGTTCTGGTCATGTCTACATAGTTCTCGAACCCGTAGGGTCCACACAAGGTTTCGATGGCGGTTATATTATGAGTTTACATGTTTTGATGTCTTGAAGGAGTTGGAGTTAGGATGAGATCGGGGACATGAGAGTCTCGAAATGGTCGAGGCGTAAAGATTCATATATTGGATGATATGTTTAGGCCAAGGGTCAAGCCCATGAGGCTTTACGTCGGTGCAAAAATGAGTTTCTGCGGAGGCTAGGGGCCAAACGCAGGAGACCTGGCGTCGGCCACAGGCGACGCCGAGACCCATATGGCGTCTGGGCGGACGCCAAGGTTTGTGGTGTTTGGTCCTGGAGTCGAGTGGGACTCTTGCCTTTCGGGCAAAACCGACTTTGAGGCTTTTTGCTCAAGTTTCGACCAGGGCTCAACATATAAATAGAGGGCAGGGCTAGCACCAAAGAGACAACAATTGATCCCTTGGATCTCTTAGCGTGTCGGTGCCCCCTCCACCATATTCCACCTCGGTCATATCGTCGCGGAGTTTAGGCGAAGCCTGCGCCGATGAGCATCATCATCGTCACCACTTATTTTGTCGTCTTGTGGAACTCATCCCGACACTTTCTTTGGATCGAGTCGGGGATGCGTCATCGAGCTGAGCGTGTGCTGAACTTCGGAGGTGCCGTCTACGTTCGGTGCTTGGATCGGTCGGATCGTGAAGGCGTCGACTACATCAACAGCGTTGTCATGCGCTTCGCTTATGGTCTCACAGTGCGTGGACAATACTCTCCCCTCTCGTTGCTATGCCATCACCATGATCTTGCGTAATGCGTAGATTTTTTTTTGAAATTACTCGTTCCCCAACAAGTCCACCGGCGAAGACCTATCCCAAGCTGCGAGGCGGCCAATTCCTGCAGATTGGAACCCCATTCCATTTATTCGGTTTAAAAGACAATGCTTTCAATGTTGTTAGGGACTACGTGCATATATTCCCATCATGGGAAGATTGTAGTGAAGACAAACACCATTTTCACATCTTCTGTCAACTTACGTGTAAGTGCTATTATTCATGGTTATTATTTTCCCGTTTTTGCTGATTGAACACATCAATGATTTACATTACATTGTTGTAACTAGGCGAGTCAATCTGGATAGTCATGACGAGCAAAGCTTGCTTGTGCTTTTCAAGGAAGCATTGCGATGATGCAGTGTTACTGAGAAATCACACTTTGATGGCAAGTCTATAAGCGAATTTCACGGTGAAGTCTCCTGTGCTAAATTTAGAAGACATTGAATGGAAAAACCTTGTTATGCAATGGTCTCGTTCGAGGATGAAGTCATCTATGAAATCACATGACAATTTGAACTTCTACTTTTCCGCATGTGCCTTACGGATCTTTTTGCAGAAATCTGCTCGAAGAAGAATTCGGTATGAAAAAACGACGAGGATATATAAATATGCTGCCCATTGCTTTGCTCTTGTTAGTACTGTTGTCTGTATCCTTTGCTTGCATACATACCGGTTCATTATGTGACAGCGGTATGCATGATAACTTGCTTATCAATTATTCGCTCAAATTATCGATCGTATGAATGGTTACATTAGTGTAGAATATATCAATGCCAATGTTTTTAGCTCTGCATTGTTCTTGTAAGTACATGCTGTCCTTTATCGATGTACTTATAATGGCGGGTAGTTGTTCATGTACCATCACTCTGCAGCTTATTTTCCTTTGCCCTCCATTTTCTACATCGGATCTATATTTACTCTTACCATAAGGTTGAGTCTTGAAGAAGTTTAGCTGTGCATTGCTCTTGGTTGTACCTTTTGCTGTATCCTGCACTTACATTTATAGCTACTTGGTTATGTAGCATCACTCTTCATCTTATCTTAAATATTCTCCATTTTTTAGTATATTATCACATCTATATTTACTCTTAACAAAATGTAGAATAAAAGGCAATGCTTATGAAGATCATTACATGCTAAACTTCTTGAATTGCCCCCCCATCGGCATGGACAAGGGCTTTATAGAGCTGTCTTCACCGATAATGTAAGTTTGTCCTTCTCAAGCCTTCAAACTTTGTTGTGTATATTTGGTTAGGCATGGTACAACAGACTATTTATTTTTGGTGTTTGCATCAAATTGCATGTTTAAAGTTTATTATGTACATAAACAAAAGTTTGTCCTTCTCAATTTAAGTTTTCAGTTGTACAACAAGTTCCTTCTTCATACCATGTAAATTAAACTATACATAGCAAGTGATCTTCTTTTGCCTTTGCATGTATATACATTCTTCATCAAGTAATCCGGTGGTGTGGTGAACCTACCCACTACAACACAATGTCATATTCTGCAATGTCTTAACTATGAACAATGTCATATCATTCTACTATTATTTAAACCATCTCTTTATTTGCCAATCTGAAATGGGATAAATTGACACACACTAACCATTGATACTTATGAGTTCTTGATTTGTAATCCGGTGGTGTCGTGAAGGTGCCAACTCCTTCACAATGTCATTTCCTGCCATGTCTTGGTGAACAATACCATATTGTGTTAATGCAATTTTAAAGCTGTGTCACTTTATTAAATCGATAGAAATGTGATGAATTATTATGCTTGATACTTTTATGTGCAAAACATGTCATCATGCGCTTGTTTTTTTTTGAGTAAGGAAGATATAAGTGTTGAACAAGCGCGATCTCATCATCTTGCTCAGCTGCTTGCGCTGCAGCTCCCAGCGAGCTAACCTTTCTTGAACTTTATTGAAGTGATGTCGGTTTTGTATATTATTTTGTCGGCGTGTTTAGTTGCCTTGGTGGCGATCTTTGATGCCAGTGTATGTAATCTATTATGCCTTGTGCTTTATTATCATAGTGGCGAACTTTGATGCCCGATGGATGTAATATGCCGTAATTTCTTTATTGTATAGTCTAGGTTTTTCTTATTCACGATGCTGCAGTTATTTTCTGTATATATATCTGTCTTCGCGATAAACCGGCCAAACCGTAAAATTACGATTACATAATTGGGCGTCATGCAATCGGGATGTAGGTTGGGCACGAAGCGTGCCGAACAGCTCACGAGTTTGGCAGCAGCCAGAAATGAACCGGCCCATGATTATGCGAATCAAATCACGGGCTTTTAATAAACCAAAATTGTCTCGGTCCTTGTTTGGCCCAATCAGAGATATCGGTGCGGCAGGCGGATGCAACTTCGGGCGTAGTTAGGCTAACTATATAGCGGGCTTTTAACGGCCAGAAATTAATATAGGGCCAAAAATGTTGAGCAGACCCTTAACGAGGCCAAAACTAATATCGGGCGAATTACTAAGTGGGCCTTTAGCAAGTGGGCCCAAAAGCATAGTGTCCGGTTGCCGGGCGAATTTGATATGGGCCATAATTGAGCCCAAAGCCTCTTAAAGGCGGACTGATCTGGGCGTAATTTATTAAAACATGGTAGGCTTATAACGGGCGGATCTCATATGGGCCACTTTTAGGCTGGAACTTGGCGAGCCATTAATGGACGGATCGGATATGGGCGACATTTGGCCCAAAATATGGCAGCAGTTAATGGGCGACCTACTAGGGTCCTCAAAATCTTGTGGGCCTACAATTTGGTGAGCCCATTAATGTCGGTAAAATCTCGTGGGCCTTTATTTGGGATGGCCCATTATGATCCATAAGATTCTTGTGGGCCTTTACAGGCGGCCATTATGGCACCTAAAAATCTTGTGGGCCTTTAATGGGCGGCCCATTATGGCCCATAAAATCTTATGGGCCTTTACAGGCGGCCCATTATGGCATAAAATCTCGTGGGCCTTTATTTGGGCGACCCATTATGGTCATAAAATCTTGTGGGCCTTTATTGGGGCGACCCATTATGGTCTGCAAAACTTGTGGGCCTTTAATTGGGCGGCCCAATTAAACTTGTTGGCCGTGCCACGTGTCGGCGTATCATAGGCGTATACGTCCAATGAGTGGATGACATCTGTCCCGGTGAGCCAACCGTGTTTCCTCCGACCAATGATGATTTTACCGTGGAAAATCCCCATTTGGTCGGGGTTGTTAACGGGATATCGGATCAAAACCCGACCAATAGCTTAACAACGTTCCGTTAAGGTGGATGCCGCGTGTCGGTCACCCTTGGAAAGCACTTACGTGACGCGATTTATCATCATGGAAGTGGACACCGTGATGATAATTTTATAATGTCATGGAACACTTCTCTGACAACACGGGTATGACTATCTTGATTACATCATAAATTTGTCATGGATGTACATGCATGACAAAAAGCGACCTAATGTGACAAACCGTATCATCACGGAAGTGTATTTTTTGTAGTGTATTCCCACAATGGCGGCGGCCTGCTGGCGGCGGCAACCTTACACGCAGCCAAACCGGTGAACCCTCATACTCCTCTCCATGGGCTTCCTCTGCGCGTCTTCCCGACTCGCGTCGTCCCTTCCTAGGCCTGCCGTCGTCCACCGCCGTGGTGCTCACGAGTGAGGGCTGGTCAGCGTGGTCAAGAGCGACTTCCATCGGAAGAAGTCTTGTATGCGTGGAGAGGTGACAGTGGGTCCTGACCCACAATAATTTTTGTGATTTGCCAAGTAAAGTCGCTTTATCGGGGCCTGTTGGGCTGCAAATCTTTCAAACGAGGAGAGCTTTCATTGGTTGGCGAGAAAATGGCCCACCGATAATGAGAAATGGGTTGTACATTTTAAAACACATCAAACCGGCAATTAGTTTCAAATATCTTTTTTTATTTTGAGATTTTAAATTACATTAATTTTTATACTGGAGAATTTGTTGGATTTTATATTGATATACATTTATTTTTAAAATTAGTTTGAATGTGAGTCGAAATTTGGGATTAAAACAGTTCGGACCTGCGGAAATATGCAAAATTTACGTATAATTTTTTAGCAAGTAGCCACAATATGAGGTGTAATGCTAACAAAAGCGAATATGGGCTCCAAAAAATTGTAACATCCCAAATTTTCAATTTGGAATGTTATACATAAACATCATTGCATATCATATTTTTCATTGCATTTTCTTTGCATTTTGCTCGATCCTAGAAAATTCTACACAGTCAAGGACCCACGGGGAGAGTTGGGGATTTTCGTTATTTTCATATTTGAGTTTTCTCAAATTTTGAAAATAGGATTATTTGATTTTAATTATTTTATCTTCAATTATTTCTATTACGAAAATATGAGAGAGGGAATAAAATGACTTTCCCAAAATAAAGAAATAATGAAGATTTAATAATAAAATCAAACAAGATTTTATTTTGAAGTTTTTGCCTTTTTATTTGAATTTAGGAAAAATCGCGTTTTTCAAAATTGTATTTAGGCCCCAAATAAATGTTCATTAAATCCGGCTTGATTTTAGAAGCGGGAAAATTATTCGTGATTTTTTAGTCCGTTTAGTACTTCTTTTGTTTTTTCTTTTTTGGCGTAATTATTTAAAAAAAATCGTGTGCATCCAACTCGGCCAAGGCCGGTAGGCAGACCCACCCTTAGACCGTCCCCCTCCGGAACACGGCATTGCCGCCGTCGAGTCCCACTCGGGAGACACCGCCCATTGCCGTGCCCCCTCCCCAAAGGCGCCCCACCTCCCTAAATCTGCGCCCGTAGCCCTCCCACCTCGCCCACGCCCGCCATGCCGCCGGCAAGCCACGCCTCCGCCCCGCACTTGAGCCATGAGAGCCCGTTCGTCCATGGGAACCGCCGGAGTATAGCCGCCGTCGTTCATGCTTGATTTTTCAAAACGCCGGTTTTTGGTTTTTAGTTTTCGTTTTTAGTTTTGGTTTTTGGTTTAGGTTAATTGGCAGACGTTAAATCGTTAGTTCGTTACAACAAGCGAGTTCGTCAGATTAGTTAAGTTAACGAACATCCGTTAGATTAACCGTTAAATCGTTTTCTTTTTCTCGGATTTAATCATGATTTTTCGATCGCTATTCGAGATCGATTTACGTTTTAGTATAACTTTTATTTCGTTTATCGAATCGAGGCGATTCAAGCGTTTGGAGTTTAGTCTGAAACCCTCTTTCGAATAATCTACTTAAACAAGCTTTTGCTTACGTAAAATTTGACTTAGATCTAGATTAGTAAAACAAAGTTGTTTTCTTCTGCCGTTTGATTTTCGTTGCTTCGTTTGATTTGATTCTTTTTGCAAACCGGAGTTCTTAAGTTGAACTATCTGGTTAGATCTATTTGAGTTTTACTGTGCATTAGATGAGTGCTTATTGTATGCTTGTTTGTTTATGCGATAGATTACGGGTCGCCCTTTGTTACTTGAGTCTCTAGGTTTGCGGATCGTCGACAAGGCAAGTAACACTTTGATCATACCTCTTCTCATACCCAGTTTTTATGCATTAGATCTATCGTCAAACACTTGCATGATTAGGATCTAATTAAATTGTGGGTTTTGGGAAGTAGATTGAAGTGTTGTCAGTTTTGTATATTATTTTGTCGGCGTGTTTATTTACCTTTGGTGGCGATCTTTGATGCCCAATGTATGTAATCTTGTCGCTTGTGCTTTATTATCATAGTGGCGAACTTTGATGCCCAGTGGATGTAATGTGCGTAATTTCTTTATTGTATAGTGCAGGTTTTTCTTATTCACGATGCTGCGGTTATTTTCTTGTATATATATCCACATCTTCGCGATGGCAAACCGGCCAAGTAAAATTACGGTACATAATTGGGCCGTCATGCAATCGGGATGTAGGTTGGGCAAAGCGTGCGAACAGCTCACGGGCGGCAACAGCCGAAATGAACCCGACCCATGATTGTGCGAATCAAATCACGGGCTTTTAATAGGCCAAAATTGTCTCGGTCCTTGTTTGGCCCAATCGGATATCGGTCTGAGCGGCCGGATGCAACTTCGGGGCGTAGTTAGGCCCAACAATATGACGGGCTTTTAACGGCCGAAATTAATATAGGGCGAAATGTTGAGCAATGCCATAGAGCCAAAACTAATATCGGGCGAATTACTAAGTGGGCCTTTAGCAAGTGGGCCCAAAGCATAGTGTCGATTCTTGGGCGAATTTGATATGGGCCATAATTGAGCCAAAGCCTCTTAAAGGGCGGACTGATGCGGGCGTGGTTGCCCGAACATGGTAGGCTTATAACGGGCGGATCTCATATGGGCCACTTTTAGGCACAGAACTTGGCAGGCCATTAATGGACCGGATCGGATATGGGCCGACATTTGGCCCAAAACATGGCGACCCGGTTAATGGGCGACCTACTAGGGTCCTCAAAATCTTGTGGGCCCCTGGCTAGGCGGCCCATTAATGTCGACAAAATCTAAATGGGCCTTTAGTTGGGATGGCCCATTATGATCCATAAGATTCTTGTGGGCCTTTACAGGCGGCCCATTATGGCACAAAAATCTTGTGGGCCTTTATTAGGCGGCCATTATGGCCCATAATATCTTATAGGCGTTTACAGGCGGCCCATTATGGCCCATAAAATCTCGTGGGCCTTTAATTTGGGTAGGCCCATTATAGTCCATAAAATCTTGTGGGCCTTTAATTGGGCAAGCCCAATTAAACTTGTTGAGCCGTGCCGCTGTCGACGTATCATAGGCGTATACGTCCAATGAGTGGGCGACATGTCGGTAATGATGAGCCAACACGTGTTTCCTCCACAATGATGATTTTACCGTGGAAAATCCCCATTGGTCGAGAGTACGATAACGGATATCGGATCAAAACTTCGACCCAATAGGATCATTTGATTTTAATTATTTTATCTTCAATTATTTCTATTACGAAAATATGAGAGAGGGAATAAAATGACTTTCCCAAAATAAAGAAATAATGAAGATTTAATAATAAAATCAAACAAGATTTATTTTGGAGTTTTTAGCCTTTTATTTGAATTTAGGAAAATCTCGCGTTTTCAAAATTGCATTTAGGCCCCAAATAAATGTTCATTAAATCGGCTTGATTTTAGAAGCGAAATTTTATTTGAGGATTTTGGGAGTCCGTTTAGTACTTCTTTTGTTTTTTTCTTTTTCGGCGTAATTATTTGGGGCCAAGCTGGGCAGCCCACCCTTGAGCCGTCTCCTCCAGGAGACCTGGCGGCTTGCGTAGAGTCCGCTCGAGGCCCGCCGCCCCGTAGTGCTCCCTCCCCCAGCAGCACCCCACCCTCCTTAAATACCGTGCCCGCCCCCTCACCCCTCACTTCCTGCCTGCCAGTGCCCTGAAACGCCCGCCTTATATCGCTTGCCCTTGATGCCCCAGAACCGTTCCGCATGGTCGGAGACCATGGGAGAATATAGCCGCCGTCGTTCGCCGCCCGTTAGTTTTTTCAAAACAGCCGGTTTCGTTTTGTTTTCTGTTTTTCGGTTTAGGTTAATTAGCGGACATTTGTCCGTTAGTTCGTTCTTAGCGAACGAGTTAAATAGATTAGTTTAGTTAACGAGCGTCCGTTCGTTAACCATTAAATCGTTTTCTTTTCTCGGATTTAATCCTGATTTTTACGATCGCGATTCGGATCCGATTTACGTTTTAGTATCACTTTTGCTCGTTTATCGGAATCGATTCAAGCGCGGAGTTTAAGCCTCGAAACCATCTGGTTAGATCTATTTGAGTTTTACTGTGCATTAGATGAGTGCTTATTGTATGCTTGTTTGTTTTATGCGATAGATTACTTTGGTGCGGCGCTGTTACTTGAGTCTCTAGGTTCAGCGGATCATCGACAAAACAAGTAACACTTTGATCATACCTCTTCTCATACCAGTTTTATGCATTAGATCTATCCTCAAACACTTGCATGATTAGGATCTAATTAAATTGTGGGTTTTGGGAAGTAGATTGAGGTAGTACCTATTACTGTTTGATTATCAAACCCTTGGGAGTTACTTCTCGTTTGCTTATTATGTTATGCTATGCTATGCTAGTAGGCGTGGATTGGGTGAGTGTATCCATGCCGGATGTGAGATTGTTAATTTAATGGTTTATTTAAGGTGGCAACAAACACACATCTGGGTGGTGAGGCACCTGGTTTCCTCGGGACTTACTGTATTTCTTGGACCGCCACCGGGCTCAAAGGGATCATGAGATTATTCAAACTAGAAACTTCCGTGTAATGCACCACAAGCTATTATGGGCTCTGGCATAGTTGATTAAGTTGTGCGAACTCTTACGGGTAGACTAGCGAGATGTAGGGAATGTAGGTGTATCGGTCTACCCACAAGTGGAGTGCTAGTGTACGAAAGACTATGTCTCGGTCATCCGTTCTCAAACACCATGTAGTGCGAGAAAACAAGCGGAGGAGATCGGAGTCTTGTGTGGAAAAGTCGTAAACCTCTGCGAGTGTATAAACTAATCATGGTTAGCCGTGTCCCGGTTATGGACATCTTGAGTATCTAGTACCTGGATATCATGTGAATCTCATCATGTTACTTCTAAATTAATATTGTTGGGTTTGTTAATGAGTATTCTTAATTGGGATTGAGAATGCTGTCAACCATTCTCAATGTTTCACAACCACCATGATAGTTAAATAAATTTATTCCTTTGTTGTAGCGCCCTCGATTCAATGCGTACACTAATCATGCACATAAATGTATGCGATCAAGATCAGAGACTCGCAGCGAAAATATCACAACACAACTCTACAAATAAAAATAAGTCATACAAGCCGGGGGCCTCGGGGCTCGAATACAAGTGCTCGATCATGAGGCGAGTCGGTAAGAACAACAATATCTGATACAGACATAAGTTAAACAAGGTGCCATAAGATGGCTAGCACAAAGCTGGGATCTGGTCGAAAGAGGCAGGCCTCCTGCACAGGATCCTCCTAGGTACTCCACAGTGCGTCGTCGGCCGGCTCTGCACGTAGTAGTAGGCGCCTCGGGATGTAGTAGTGGGCGTCATAGGCGGTGGCGTCGGCTCCACAGGCTCCCATCGTGCAGTTGCGACAATCGAGAGTAGAGAGTGAGGGGAACAAGGGGAACAAGGCAAGTGAGTACTCATCCAAAGTACTGCTTAAGCAAGGAGCTACACTACATATGCATGGATATATGTGTAAAAGGCCATATCAGTATGGACTGAAGCTGCGAGAATGCGAAATAAGAGAGGATAGCTAGTCTTACTTGAAGACTAAACACGGACTGTCTTGCCTGAGACGAGAAGAGGACAACGAAGTCCTCCAAAGTAACATCATAACCAATAATCCTGCTGCAATCCCTGCTCCTTATCCACGACGAGGCGACCACAGTTATATCGGCGGCACTTGGAAGGGTGTGTTTTATCAAGTATCAGGTTCTAGTTGTCATAAGCTCTGGTACAACTCCAAGTAGATCACATTACCCGAAGATCCGGCTATCGAATAGATTAACTTCCTGCGGTGCACCATCTTACCAACCGCTTGATCCCATTTGGCGGACACACTTTCAGGTCATGCCGTGCAGCGTAAGATCAACACGTCGCTTGCCCACCTAGGCTGAGAGAGGCCAACAGCGGTCTAAACCTAAGCAGCCTTGCAGTGCAGGCCCATCGCCTGAGCACACACAGTGCGTTTGTCTGTGGCCGGGCAGACCTAGCCCGTGATTCCAGTCCAATCCGGCTGCGCGCCGTCATTGACGTCTGAAATGCCAGGCTTGTATCTGCCTGTGCATGGGATACCCATAACTACTCCAGCGTAGATGGTTGGTCGTTATAAGCTCGTAGCCGACCCAGATCAAATACCAAGACCTCGTTAAGCGTGTTAAGTAACAGCGAGCGCCCGAGCAGGGCCAGGCCCCTCTCTCCTAAAGGTCTCAACACCTGCACATGCTCAGCTCGCCACAAAATGTGATCCGGGGCGTCGGAACCCGGGGCCCACCTCTCTGGGATGGAGCCACCGTCCTTTGACCCCATCTCAAAACGAGTAGTACATGTAATGTATAGTGTAAGGTATATAGTATATACCGTGATCAACTCCCGAGTGATCACGGCCCGATAACTAATAACTGCAGCGGAGCGGACAAGTATGAAGACCCACAGATGAAAATACTAGCATCCTATACTAAGCATATAGGATTGCGGGTAAAATAACAACGAAGTTACAAGGACGAGGCTATACAGCGATATAGGAGTGTCACGAAAAGCAGTAACATGCTATACTACTCTAATGCAAGCAGTGAAGACAAGAGCGGCGATATCCGGTGATCAAGGGGAGCTTGCACTGGTTGCTCTGGCAGAGAGAGAGGTAAATCGGTGGCGTAGTCGATCATAAAGGTAAATGCGGCATCGGTCTCGGAGTCTCTAGAGAGAAGAGGGAAAAGCAGTAAATACATGCAACATGTGCATATCGGGACAACAGGCGAGCTAGGCGTGTTCTAACGTTAGCACTAAGCGTCTTGGCGAAGAAACATCGGAAAGTTTTCCCGTTAGGACGTCGATGTCCGACGGATGACGAAGAGAAAGTTTGCAGGTTCGATGGGTTAAAGGTGTGTGGCGGATGAGCGGATTGCGTGTCCGGAATCGTCTAAATGGTTACGAGCAACTTTCATGTTGAAAATATTTTAATCCGAATTCACGGTTAAAAGATATGATTTTCTAAAGTATTTATTAAGTTAGAATTTAATTAAATATTTAAATTAATTAAAAGCAGAGTAATGACATCGACATGATGTCATCATCATCAGCGATCAACGTTATTTGTTGACCAAGTCAACCTTCTGACGAGTGGGTCCCGCATGTCATTCACTAATGACTAATTAATTTAATTAGCCTAATCAAAGTTTAATTAACCTTAGTTAATTAAGTTAATTAATGATTAGTGTTAATTAATTGAAATTAATTAGTTTAATTAATTACAATTAATTTAACTAATGATTAGGGTTAATTAATCCCGAATTAATTAGATTAATTAATTGCTTAATTAATTAATTAATTAATTATTTAGCTAATTAATTTATATTCATTTCATTTTGTTTTTAGTTACATTTTAATTAAACCATTCTTTTTGGGGTGGGACCCCCGTCGTGTCTGAGGCCAATGCAGGCGGTGGAGTGCGAGGCGGCAGGTGGCCTTGAGCAGGTGGGTTTCCCCCAATAAATATTTGAATTTAGAACCCCCGAACATTTAGTTTTAATTCGTTTTTGGTTTGCTTTTTTTGAATTTGAATTGAATGGGGCAGCGGAGAGGTTTGGAAAAGGGGGGGCTCTTGGGTTTTTTTCTTTACCCTCCAATTTTCCCCAAAAAATTGCCAATTTGGGGCAAAAAGGGGTTTCTAACCTTTCCAAAAGTTAACCTTTTTTGTTTAATTTATATTAGTAAACCCAATTTTTCTAACTGGTTTTAAATTAAGGGAACTTAAGTTTTAAACAACATTAACCCATGAATTATTAAGAACCCAGTTAAATGAAATTGAAAATTTGCGAAAAGGTTAATAAAGGTCAAAGCGGATAAAGTTGCTCATTTAAAGGGGAAATTCAAGCGGGTTAAATTGCTATCAATTGTCCAAAGTCCCCAAATTTAAAAAGGGGCTAAAACCCGCGGGGGTTTAGGTGGGTTTATCTGGCAAGCGGGTAGGTTATGGGCCCAATGTGGTTAAAAATGGAATCGGGGCTCTTCGTATTAAGAAGGCTTCCAAATAGGTCTTCGGAACAAATGGAAAAGGGGGGGCAGGAAAACCATTTTCCCTTCTTGACAAGGGACCTGGCAATTCCGCAAACGGGGTTACAAAAAATGAAATTTTAATTGCGGTGGACCGGGGCTTACCAAGGATTTCCGCTTAGAAAACCGGGGGGTTCAACCCCAATGGGGATTGTCTTTGCAGAACTGGAAAGGAAAAGGTTTCAATTTAAAGGGCATCCCCCAAGGACAAGGAGGAATGATGGGTTGTAAAACCCCTTTGGTAAGGGAGGGTTCCATGACATTACCCATTTGGGAAATGGCAAGAAACTTTCTTCTTTGTTTTTTAAAATCTTCCGGACTTAGTCATTCATGGCCTTGGTAAATGGCTTTGGGCACAAGGATCCACAATAACTTTGAACATGTTAAACCCTATAAAATTAATTGAAAAGGTTATAATTAGGTCCTCCTAAATGTAATGCTCTGTATTCATCAAGGCCAATAACATAAATTGGGTTTCCCAACCATAATCCCTTTATGATTTTGGGAACCCGGACTTAGGATACGAAAAAGGTGACAAATTTTGGGAATGAATTGAAGATTTGGAAAATGAACTATGGGTGATTTCCGTTAACGTCCAATTAACCCGGGGGACAATTCTAACTACGGAATTCTAGATTAAAGAGGATTTCCACAATTAAGGAACAAGGAGTAACTTTGTGAGCCAGTTAAGGATGATCAGAAAACTCCAACAAACTTGGTTGAAAGGTCAAAATGGGTTAGGGAGCCAATGCAATGGTTTGAAACAATAGCTAAAATGAATTTGAATCTCTTGAAAAATAGGGTTGCGAAGGAAAATCCAAACAAAGTATTGTGGTTTAAACGGGGAAAGGGGGTGAGGGAGAAGTATTTCTTGTCAAGAATTTCAAAGGGGCAAATCCAGAATTTTACATAAAGGAAAATACCCCAAAGGGTGGAACTTGCTGGGTGCAAGGAACCCAAGGTTAAAAAAATGAACAACTTGCGTTGGTGGGAAGGAAATAAGGTGGTATGTAAACAAATCACGAGGGCAAGGAATTTCTCTCTGAGCAAGAACCGGAGGGCTCAAATTGGGATAGAATTTGTCAACATGATGTTAATGATGGTACAACAAGTCAAAGAATTGAAGGAAATTTTTAACGAGGGCACCAAACTTGAAAAAGTTGTTTTAAAAGCGAAATGAAGAAATGGGTCCTAAGGTTAATTCACACGAAAATTTCCCGAAAGAAGGACCTTAGGGAAAATCATCACCACAACGATAAACAGGCTAGGGATGGCTGGTGGGTACAAATTCGACTTAAGAAGCTTTTGAAGGGTCGTTGAACCGGTCATCGGTTATTTATCGTGTCCTTGAGTGAATAACCCGGCCCTGAAAAATTAAAGAGTGGGAAGGTAGCACTTGTGAAGAACTCATAAGAAGTTTCCCATATAATCCGAGTACGAGGGTAATACTCGATAATACAAAGAAGGTTGGGCAGGGTATTTGTCTGGGAAGACAAGTGTTCCGAAAAGGTATTTAAAAGAGAACAGGTGGAACCACGTACAAACGGATCCCAAAGATGAACTTATACCAAGGGATAATTAATTTTAAGAGAAGCTTTAACATAAACTACATGTGTCCATGGGATGAACACAATTCAAATTATTCTTCAATGTATAACCCTCCATTAACCTTTAGTTTGTAAAGGAAGGTTTAAAGTTTGTGGTAAAACGGAAGATGAGTGAAAATTATTCAAATTAAAGGGACAATTCAACCCGCGGGGTATCAGAAAAAAACAAGCTTCAAAGTAAAACCACCATTTAACAGCTGGTTGGGGAAAAGGGGGATAAATTTACCAAACATTTGAGGAAAGGAACTCACAAATGATTAATTATGAAGGACTCATATTTAAATCCAACTGGTACGGTCCAAAGGGATCGGCGGACATCAATCAATAGAGGAAGAAGTTGAAGATCAAACTTGAAACAAGCTAACCAATTGTCAAATGCAAAGGAATTATGATTCCCAAAAAAGGGATCAAGCAATGCCACGTTTAGGGGTGGAAATTGAATAGCCTTGGGGTACAATCGCGGCAATTGGTTATGAGAAAATTCAGTTAAAAATGGAGCCAGGGGAAAGGTAACTTATAAGAATCAAGAGTTGCGGGTTTCCAAAATATTGAGTACGAAAAATGTTAATACAAGGAAGTCTATGCCGAAGACAGGGTTAACCAAATGAAAAGGAAAAATTTAAGAGCCAAAGGCTCAGAGGATTTCAAGATAATTATTTTAAGAAACTTAACCAATAAACAACGGGGATGGGGTTTCACAAGTCGGTATTTTTTAAGGGTATTCATTGGCAAAAGCTGTGGCGGTAGGCACAAAATACCCGGAAAATAGAAAACTTGAGTACTTGAGCAAGTCAAGGGGATATCATATAACAAGTTAATAGTTATCCATACGGAATGGTGGCGGGGAATACAAAAGTGATGGGAAAATCCAAATGATATTTGAACTCTGTTAAATCACTGAATGGGGTCCGGGAAGGTACTTCGAAACCTAAAGAGTTTTGTTTTAAAAATCAAACCAATAGAAATGAAATCAGTAAAATCAGGATAAAAGATCCAAACCACCCGATGGGGGTGGGATAAGGAAAGCCTTAGTAAAAGTTTTGAATGAGACTCGTTAAAGGAGTTGGGAAAGGATTTAAGGGCTTTTCGTACCAACTTTGGCGCCCCATTAATGACAAATCATGCCGAAATTAGGGATCAAATCAAGCCACAAATTCAAACCAACTCACAAATAAAAATAAGATACAAGCACATAAACAACCGGGGTGGGGCTCGAATACAATGGATCATGGCAGGCGGGGACAAAATATCGAAACTGGACTAATTAAACAAGGTGCCATAAGATGGCTAGAAATGGGATCTGAGATGAAAGGGGGCCTCTCGGATCCTCAGGTCCTGGAAATTCTGAGCGCGTATAGTAAGGGCCTCCGGAAGAGTCTTGGCGGTGGTGTGGTCCATCCATCGTGGGCAGAATCGAGTAAGTGGGGAAAAGAACAAGGCCGTGGCTCACCAAAAGTATAAAAAACTAACTACTTGCAGGAATTTGGGAAAAACCTACGGGGTGGCTCGAATCAAATGGGGGGCTGTTTAAGAAACTAAACGGCAAATGTTTGCCAAGACAAGGGACAACGGAAGTTCAAAACATCAATAAATAATCCTCCCAAGCTCTATCCGGCGGGGGCCCGGGTTCGATTAAGGTGTGATCAATAGGCAGTTGTAAACCAATACAATCCAAGTGTCCATTTAAGATGGCTACAAATGATTAATTCCGCGGTGCAATCTTCCCGGCCCCATATTTGGCGGAAACTTTGGGGTATGCCCGACGGTGTCCCTGGCCCACCTAGGCCAAGAGAGGAAGGGCAAACCAAGCGGTGGGGCCCCGCCAAACAACACACGCGTTGTCTGTGGAGCAGATGCCAAAGGGTTCAGTCCAACCGGCCGCGCCCCGCGGGTCTAAGTACCTTTGAATACCGGGATCCCATAACACTCCGAGAGGTTTGGGCTTGTGTGGCGACCGGTCAAATACCAAGACCTCAAGCGTGTTAAGAAATACGGAAGGGAGATCTTCCTGCGGTCCAACCTGCCTGCCCTGCCACAAATTTAAAGGGGCCCGCGGGAACCCGGCCCACCTTACGGTGGAGCCACCCGTCCTTTGGGCCCCCCATCCCGAGCAACCACTGTTGTTGTGGGAATAGAATACCGTGATCAATCCAGTACCGGCCCGTTAACTTAAAAGGGGACAAATGAAGGGCCCATAAATCTAGATTTATGCTATAGGTTCGGTAAAATAAAAGAGTTAAAGGGCGGGTAAAAGGAAGGAGCAAAGCAGCATCTTCTACTCTAATGGCCGTAAACAAAGTAATTGGTGTCGGGGGCGCCCGGCTCTGGAGAGAGAGTCTCGGTCTACGACCACTGTATGGGTTGGGGTTAAGAAAAGGGAAAACAGTAAATACATTGGAACGGCATATGGGCAAGGAGTAAGCTTTCTAACTAGACTAATCTTGGCAAGGGGAAACACGGAAAGTTTTCCGGGAAATCTTCACAATGAACGGAGAAAAGTTTGCGATTCGATAGGTTGGGGTGTTGGCGGAGAGGAATTGCGTTCCCAAATCGTCCGTCGTTGGCCTTTAGGAAAAATTTTAATCAGATTCGGAAAGATAGTTTTCTAAAGTAATTAAGCGGAATTTAAAAATAAAATTTTAACGGTAAGACGAATGAGCAGAATCAGGTCAAGTTTTGTTGCCAAGCAATGACAAATTTGGGTCGCAGCATTCATTGAAATTAATTTAATTAGTAATCAAAGTTTAATTAAAGTTAATTAATTAATTAATGAAGGTTAATTAATTAAATTAATTATTTAATTAATTCAATTAATTTAACAATAAGGGTTAATTTTAATTAATTAATTAATTAATTGCTTAATTAATTAATTAATTAATTATTTAGTAATTAATTTATTTATTTATTTTGTTTTTAAATTTTTTAATTAAACCATTTTTTTGGGATTGGGTAAAACTGGATAATTGGTTAATTGCTTATATAAAAAAATTTAGCCCCAAAATAACATTCTGGGGGATCATTTAAAAACTCGGGGGGGCAGGCGGAGCAAGGCAGGGGGGTTTGGGGGAGGGGGCCCGGGGCCTTGGGAAAAGGGGCGTCTGGACGGTGGGGACCCAGGGGGAGGGAGGCGGGCGCCTTGGCCAGGCAGGGGGTAGGGCGGGAGGCGGGGGGCCGGCCGGCAGGGCCGGAGGGGGGGGCCTCGGGGAGGGGGTTCCGACAATTTGTCGATGGGGGCCGGGAGCCGTCGGGGAGGCAGGGGCCGTGGCGGGCGGGCGGCCTTGGGGACCGGGCCGAAGGGAGGAGGAGGGCGTCCGGCGTGGCAGGAGGAGGAGGCAGGGGGGGGGGGGGGACCCGGCGAGGGGGGGGGGAGGTTGGGGGGCCTCCTGCCCGATAGGGTCGGGAGGCGGGGGGGGGGGTGAGGCGACCCGCCGGGAGGGTGAGTGGGGAGGGGAGGGCTGGGTTTGGGGGGGGGGGAAGGCGGGGGTGGTGGGCGGGGCCCAGTGGGGGGGGGGATGGGGGGCCTTCTCCGGTTTTCAATTTTCCTTTGACAGTTTTTCCATTTTGGTTTAGTAAATTGCGGGACCAAATGATTTCAAATTTAAGCCCTTTTGTTTCCTTATACCAAATTAGTTTTGAAAATGTTTTTTTAAGCCAATAATTGAACCTTTTTTTTTCTTTTTTTTTTTGGGGTTTTTCTTAAATTTTTCCCCCCTTTAGTTTTAATTTAAAATTTTTTATTTTGCTTTATTTTGAATTTGAACTTAATGTTTTCACAATTTAAGCATGGCTGGCATATCTGTTTTGAGAATTAAGGCTCAAATTTTACTCAAAATCTCTGGATTTAAAAAAAAAGTGGGGTTACATAATCTAAGGATTTTAAAAAGAACCTTTTTTTATTCTAATTTATGTGCTATGATAAACTTGAATTTTTGGAACTCCAAGTGTTCGATGGTAAAGGGCGCTCACTCGACTAAGCTTTTGGGGAACAATTCTCCCATAAAGAAAATTTCTCCGAGTTTAAAAAACCCGAAGGGAAAGTGGGTACCATAATAGGCTCAAAGGGTAATTTCTGAAGCTAACCCGGTGAAATTGATAAATTAATTCCGTGAACTAGGATTACAAGGAAGGGCCCATGAATTAATCGGGCAACTGGGGTAACCCGATTGGGGTTAAAATGGGTTCGATCTGGAAAGGTTGGGTTATGGGCCCAAGGGTTAAAAATAGGAAGGTCGGGGAATTTCGATCAGTAAAAGGCTGTCAGGAGATCAGGGCAGTGGCCAAATATACCAAGGCAGGGGGAAAAATTTTACCTTTGTTGGGAGGCGGCCAATGGCAAGGTTTTCCCTCGGTGGAAAAGGAAGTCATCAACAGTAGAAATGTTTTAATTACAAATGGTACAGCGAGGTGCTTACCTAAGCGGGGATTATCCTGCTTAGATTATTTATTCGGGAAAGGTTCAACCAATGGAAAGTAAAATATGATTGTCATATTAAGGAACAATGGAAAGGAAAATGTGTTTAAACACACAATTCAAGGCATAACCTTCCCAAGGACAAGCGAGCAAGATATCCACGATAGGAATAATTGGAAAACCCCTTTAGGTAAGGGAGAAAATTCCATGACATTACCCATAAGCGGTGTTTGGATAATAGAGCAAAAACATTTAGCATTGGCTTGAATGTTCTTGTTGAAAATCAAAGTATCCACGACATGCTGAGATAGCATTGACATGGCCTTGGTGAAGATCGACTTTGGGATCACGAAGGATCCATCTGGAATAACTTGTAGAATCGGTATTACAATTCCCTCATGGAAGAATGGATAACCTTTTGAAAAGGAATCTATAATGATAGGTCCTCCGGGGAGTGCTAGGCATGACATCATGCTACCGTTCATCAAGGACCAATAACATAAACCTTGGAAGTTGTCCCAACCATCATATCGAGAGTTTGATCCGATTGGTGTGGGATACCTCGGACTTAGGATACGAGAAGACAAGGTGCAAGCATAAATTGGAGATGACATTGTAAGATTCTCGGGAAAATGAACTATGGGTGATTTCCGTTAACAAGGTCCATCATTAACCCAAGGAGAGGACAAGGGGGTGTCGGTGAACTCAGCGGTAATTCATGAGATTCCCAAAGATGGATTTCCACAATTAAGTGAACAAGGAGATAACATTTGTCGGACCGGATGATATAAGGATGTATTAGGAAAACATACACAACTAAACATTGGTTGAAAGGTGGAAATATGGGTTGAGTTGCACGACCAATGTCGAATGGTGATTCGATAATCAATAGACTAAGAATGAACTTTCGACCATCATCTTGAAAAATAGGGTTGCTATAAGGAAAGCATCCAAACAAATCCACTTGATGGTATTAACACGGGACCAAGAAAGAAGGGTGATGGTGAAAGTATTTCTATGTCAGAATTCTCAAGAGGTGGAACAAATCTCAGATCATTCTTGACATAAAGGATGGTAATACTCAAGGTAAAGAAGAACAATTGCTTTGGGTAGGGAACCCAAAGGTATAAAACCAAACATGAACAAGCTTGCGTTGGTGGGAAAAGCAATAAGGTGGTGATGATAATACAAATCATCGAGGGCAAGGATGTATTTCCATCATGAGTTCAATTGATATCTGGAGGAGCTCGAATATTGGGATCCGACACCTTTTCGCGAGTTCATGATGATGTGTCGATCGGACGACATCAAGTCAAAGTAATGATGAAGGGAAAGGTTTTTGGAACCGAGTGCGACTCAAACTTGAAACCAAGCTTGTTGTTCAAAGGCGAAATGATATGGATGAGGATCGGCGTAAAGGTTAATTCATTCGAAAATTGTGCTCGAGAAGAAGGACCGGTTACCGGTTAAAATCATCACCCCGATATAGCCACAGGCTAGGGATGGGTGGTCGGTACAAACTTCGTAATATAGAAGCTTTTGAAGGGTTTGAACCGTAGTCGGACTCGGTTCATTTATCGCTGTCCTTGAGTGTTTAATAACTCGAGCCCGTAAAAATTGGAAGCAGTGGGAAGGTAGCACTTGATGAAGAACTCATAAGGTTATGCGGTTCCATGATAATCTCGAGATACCGGGGATAATACTCGATGACATATCAAAGTAGAGGTTGGGGGTATTTCTCTCGAAGACAAGTGCTTAAACTTGCAAGAAATGGTATTTAAAAAGAACATGGTGGAACCACAATAGCAAAGGCGGATCCGATATAAGATGAACTTATACCAAAGGATAATTAATTTTAAGAGAAGCTTTAACGATAAGATCTACATCGTTATGGGCATGAACACAAGTTCAAATTAACTCCCTTCTTCAATGTATAACCCTCCATTAAACTCCGCTTTGATAAAGGCATTAGTGTTGAAAGTTGTGCTGGTGAAATACGGATGAGTATGACTCGTGAAAACTTCGAGTTCACACATATAAAAAGACATTTCAACCCGGGGTATCATGAAACATATACCACAAGCTTCAATAGTAAATACCACCAGCTCGAAACGGGCATGGTTGGCAAAAGGAAGGATACAATTTACCAAAGGCATTATGTATGGAGAAGGAACTCACAAAGTGATTAATTATGAAGGACTACCCGATTATAATCCAACAGTGGATATGGCGGTCCACAAGGGATCGGCGTGAGCATCGTTACTCAACTAGAGGAAGAAGAATGTAAGAAGATCAAACTATAGAAACAATGACTAACTCAATTGTCAAATGCAAAGGTTATGATTCCCAAAACAAGGGATCGAAGCAATGCTCGATTTAGGGGTGGATAAGTTGAATAGCCTTGGTACAATCAGCCAATTGGATTGGAGCCAATTCGGTTAAAGAATGGCAGCTCAGCGGAAAGGTAACTTATAAGAATCAATGATGATTGCGGGTGATAATAAACATATTGGTCAACAGACCCCAAAATGTTAATGACAAGGAATGTCAATATGACTCAGACTTATGGGATTAACCATAATGCAAGCCAGAAAATTTCAAGAGCCAAAAGGCTCGAGGTTCTCGGAAGATCGAATAGTATTTTGAAGAATTACATGTAACACATAAACAAAGGGATGGCGGTTTACTCGGCAGTATTTATTTGAAGGGTATTCATGTGGCAAAGAACTGTTGGGTAGTAGGCACAAAGTATTCCCGGAACAATAGAAAACTTGGGTATCTTGTATTGTCAAGATCAATGGGGATGATCGTATGAATGGCAAGTGTAAGTAGTTATCCATACGGTTTATCGGTGGCAGGAATAGCAAAAGTGATGGGCAAAAGTCTCGAGATCATCGAGGGTATCTTGGAATCTCTGATTAGCGAATCTGAAGTGAGGGCTCTCCGGAAGAAAGTACTTGCGAGAACCTAAAGTTAGTTTTGTTTTATCAAAATCATTTAACCCGAATAGAAGAGTCCGAATCGGAGTAAAGATCGAGGTAAAGATCCTAATACCACCCGATGGCGTGGGCCCATAAGGCACCAGCCAAGTTAGTAAAAGTTTTTGTAATGTCTAGACTGACTTGACCAAGGAGTTGGGAAGGGGGTTCCTCGGGCGTCGGCTCGATACCAACTTGGGCCCTCGATTCAATCGTACACTAATCATGCCGCAAATGTATGCGATCAAGATCAGAACTCACGGGAAGATATCACAACACAACTCTACAAATAAAAATAAGTCATACAAGCATCATAATACAAGTCGGGGCCTCGAGGCTCGAATACAAGTTTTCATCAAGGCAGTCGGGAACAACAATATCAAAATGGACATAAGTTAAACAAGGTGCCATAAGATGGCTAGCACGGGGATCGATCAAGAGGGCGGGCCTCACCAGGATCCTCCTAGGTCCTCCCGTTTCGCGGGCTGCTGCGTGTAAGGCGCCTCCGGAGTAGTAGTCGTCATAGGCGGTGGCGTCGGCTCCTGGGCTCCATCGTTGGTTGCGCAATCGAGTGAGTAGGGAACAAGGGAACAAGGCAACGTGAGTACTCATCAAAGTACTACAACAAGGCTACACTACATATGCATGGATATATGTTAAAGGCCATATCGGTGGACTGGGCGGAATGCGAATAAGAGAGGATAGCTAGTCTTAAAGACTAAACCACGGACACTGTCTTGCCCAGACGAAAGAGGACGGAAGTCCTCCAAGTAACATCATATAGCAATAATCCTACCCGGAATCCCCTCATATCCCGGCGAGGCGACCACGGTTTTCGGCACTTGGAAGGTGTGTTTTATCAAGTATCCGGTTCTAGTTGTCATAAGCTCAAGGTACAACTCCGTCGTCCTTGGAAGATCCGGCTATCCGAATAGATTAACTTCCCTGCGGTGCCCATCTTACCCACCGCTTGATCCCATTTGGGGACACACTTTGGGCCCCGGGCCGTAAGATCAACACGTGAGCCCACCTAAACGGAGGCCAACCCGCGGTCTAAACCTAAAGGCAAGTGGGCCCGCCCGAGCACACCCCCGTTCGTCTGTGGCGAGCAGACCACCCGGGCCTTGTCAACGGTGCGGGCCCCTCTGGACGTCTGAATGCCGGCGATACGCGGCGGGATACCCATAACTACTCCCGTAGATGGTTAGTGCGTATAAGCTTGTAGCCGACCCGGATCAAATACCAAGACCTCGTTAAGCGTGGTAACCGGAATGCGAAACAGGCGGCCACCTCTCTCTAAGGGTCTCAACCGCCCCCTCCGCCACAAAAGTGATCGGGGCCGTGGGGCCCAGGCCCACCTCTACGGATGGAGCCCCGTCCTTGCCCCATCTCGACTACCAATGTAATGTAAGTGTAAGGTATATATATATACGTGATCAACTCCGGTGATCCGGCCCTTTTAAATTACGGACGGACAAGTATGAAGGGCCACAGATGAAAATACTAGCATCCTATACTAAGCATATAGGATTGCGGTAAAATAACTGGAAGTTACAAGGGCGGGCTATCCAGTATGGGTATCCAAAGTAACATGCTATACTACTCTAATGCAGATGAAGACAAAAGAAGCGATATCCGGTGATCAAGGGGGCTTGCAGGTTGCTCGCAAGAGAAATTGTCGGTGGCGTATCGATCATATTCGGCCGGTCCGATCTCGGGGAAGAGGAAAAGCATAAATACATACAACATGTGCATATCGGGACAGGCGAGCTAGGCGTGTTCAAGCACTGCGTCTTGGCGAAGAAACATCGGAAAGTTTTCCGTTCGGACGTCTGTCAGACGGATGAACCGGAGAGGAAAGTTTGCGGTTCGATAGGTTAGGGTTGTGGCGGATGAAATTGCGTATCCGGAATCTCTGCGTTGAGCAACTTTCATGTTGAAAATATTTTAATCCGAGTTCGGTTAAAAGATATGATTTTCTAAAGTATTTATTAAGTTAGGAATTTAATTAAATATTTAAATTAATTAAAAATAATGACATCGCATGATGTCATCCGACATCGGGATCAAGATTTTGACCAAGTCAACCGCAGTGGGTCCCCATGTCATTCACTAATGACTAATTAATTTAATTAGCCTAATCAAAGTTTAATTAACCTTAGTTAATTAAGTTAATTAATGATTAGTGTTAATTAATTAAATTAATTAGTTTAATTAATTAAATTAATTTAACTAATGATTAGGGTTAATTAATCAATTAATTAGATTAATGAATTGTAATTAATTAATTAATTAATTATTTAGCTAATTAATTTATATTCATTTCATTTTGTTTTAGTTCATTTTTTAATTAAACCATTCTTTTTGGGGTGGGACCCCCCCCTTCGAGGAAGCAGGCGGTGGAGTCGGGGGCTTGGTGGCCGAGCAGGTCGTCTTGGATCGGGAGGTCGGGGCCAGAGGGCGTGGAGGGCCCGCCCGGCAATGGCCGGAGTGGCGGCGGGGTGGTGGCTGGGCGGGCGCTTGAGGAGGCAGGGGCTCGGCCGGGGGGCCCAAGCGAGGCGGGTTGTGGGAGGTTGGGCCTTGTGGGGAAATGCCGTCGTGGGAAAAGGGGGGGGGCCGTGTGGCGGGGGTCAGGGGCCGGGCCGGATCCAGGGGAGGAGAGGAGCAGGCGTCGGTCGCCGGGAAGGCAGCCAGGGCGTCAGACCCCGGCGTCGGGAAGGGCGGGGAAAACCCCGGGTGGGCGGAGCCTTGGGAGGGGGAAGAGGGCCTCCTGTGGGAGGTAGGGTCTCGGCAATTTGCTCGATGGGGGCCAGGGGAGGCCGTGGGAGGAGGCGGGGGGCGGGGTCGGGGGGCCCGGCCCGGTGGCAGGGCCTCGGGGCGGGAGGAGGGGCTCGGCGTGGAAGGAGGAGGAGGCCGGGGCCGGGTGGTTGGGGGGCCGGGAGGTGGGGGCGGCGGGGGAGGTTGGTCGGGGCCTCCTCCCGGATCAAATCGTCTGAGGCGGGGGTGGCGAGTGGTGAGGGGTGATCCCCGGGATCAGGGAGTGGGGGAGTGGAGGGCTAGGGTTTGGGGTGGGGGCCTTGGCCTATAGGCGGGGGCTAGGTGGGCAGTGGGGGGGAGGCCTTGGGGGCCGGGTGGAGGGCCCCCTTTTCTTTTCTTTTGTTTTTTTTTTTTCCTTTGTTTTACTTTTTTTCATTCATTTTGGCTTTAGTAAATTGCTAAAGTGGCACCTAAATAGATTTCAATTTAAGCCCTTTTAGTTTCCTTAACCAAATTAGTTTTGAAAATGTTTATTATTTTAAGTACTTAAATAATTGTATTTGCTCTGTTTTATTCATCTTAGGCGATTAAACATTTTATAAAAGTGGGTTTCACCACCATAAATACTTATGAATTATTTAGAACCACCCAACACTTTAGTTTTAATATCTGAAAATTTTATGGTTTGACTTTATTTTAAGTTGAACTTGAATGGTTGGATCACGAGTTGTCAGCGGTAACCGGTGTGGCATCATCGGTCTGATTCTTTTGTTAATTACCGTCACATTTGCGGTGGAAAAATTGGCTTTATGCAAAACTGTAACCGTGAGCTTTCCACCAGCCATATATGCATGTAGTATGGTCTATTCATTCCATTATTCTCTATGTGTTACATTGCGGCATATTCCAGTCTGGCCCGTTTAAATCCCTTTTTCATGTTGAGTTTTGAACGAATAAGGTGCATGGTGTTTTCTATTCGGTGATCTTTGTTGGAGTTTATGGACTTTATTCTTCCAAGCCTTCATTTCGTTATTAGATGGCCTTAAGCCATATTTATTTTATTAAGTTCTCTCTTGAGACATTCGATTGTAATAAGTGTGTGATTGCTACTCTTTATAAATCCTTGATCTTTGTGGTGTCCATTCTTGATCCGGGGATGACCTGAGCACAAAATCGGACTATTTGAGGTCTGGGGTACAAAAGATGGATGAAAGCGGTGGACAACCACTAAGCTAAAGCCCTAGATATCTCTCTCTTTTCATTTCTAACTCCTCATCTTTTCTACTCTTTTAGGATGATGGGCGAGATCAAGTTCACCCACCGGATGAAGATACACCCTTTGGGCGACATTGAAGGAAGTCACTAAGTACCTTAACATCGGATTACCAAGCTTCCCGGACCTACAATTCCACTTTACCGAAGAAAAGCTGGAAGATTCAAGCTCAAGTTCCGGAAATTTGCGAATCACGGAGCCCATTGAGTGTGTTTTCAATGCACCAAACAGGTTTGGGAAAGCATGGCAGCTCACATAACCATGGGGCGCATTGGAGAAGTATACAAACACGACCTCAAGGATACTATCTACCAGATTTGCGGGCGCCGAGATGAACAATGGGAGATAGTTGGCACTAAGAAGGATAGATCCATTGCACTTTCATCCGGGAGTTAAACCAGCACTGGCCGGGAGAACCGGATGTCTTGGAACATGATGGAGTTGAAGACAGCAAAAGCCAAGATTATTGAACTAGAAGGGGAGGCGAAGGCCACTAAAGGACTACATGGAGGAGATTGTAGCTCTAGTGGGACAAAGCGCGATCTTAAGGAGAAGATTGAAGAACTCATGGGAAATTCAACACCGGAGGAGAAGATGAAGGCCCTGTCCGAGAACTACATCATCATCGGCACACCGATTCGATCCTAGGTGATGATTCGGATGAAGTGGAGCAAATATCATGGAGTCTTCTTGGGCAGTTTTCTAGTTGACCACCATAACAGATAGATTACCCCCATGTTATATTAGTTTTAGTTTGCCTTTGTAATGATAGATAGACCGTTGTATGCCCTTGTTTGAATTGATTGGAGTGATATTTGTGCTTTGTCTCATGTGCATATGGGTAGTGTTTCTCTCTAGACCTCATTCTATCCTAAATTCGTCTTTTCTTAAACCCTCGGATGCCTCAGCGCGACCCGGTTTGTTTTCCCACGAGATCCTCGGTTGATTCAGCGAGAATGCCTTGATTCAAACATTGGTACAGAACCAAGGCAACAACAACAACAACAACAACAACAACAACAACAACAACAACAACCCCACCACCACCACTTTGGACCATTTGACCCGTTTCTTAATGAATCCGCGGTGTTTTCCGTCCCGGCGATTTTGGATGATTGGCTCCGTAAATGGGAGGAGTTGACCACTGCGGGATGTCTGATGGAGAAAGGGTGAAATTTTCGCCATCAGCGAAGGACCCCGGCATCATGGTGGGAGAATTTTAACCACTTACCCTGTGAACCTTTGTCACATGGGATCGGTTTAACAAGCTTTCCCGGCCCATGTTTAAGGGAGCTATGGCCATGAAGAAGCGTGAGTTTAAACTTAAGGAGGACGCGGTTAG
This sequence comes from Aegilops longissima, assembly GCA_021605205.1. Lineage (NCBI taxonomy): Eukaryota > Viridiplantae > Streptophyta > Magnoliopsida > Poales > Poaceae > Aegilops > Aegilops longissima. Next base: position 67,004 of record JAHIAM010005289.1, read on the forward strand.
GGATGTAATGATTTGAGGCGCGTTATGCCCCGGATAGCGTTGCTGGATCCTAAGGGAGAAGTTTCTAGAAATGAATGATGGTGAGCATGCGGTTGATGGTAGCCACCTTCAATAACTACCGGGGGTAGTAGTTGCTCTTATGATTGAAGGGCGACAGATTGAAAATCGAGAGGAAGTATGGACGGGGAAGAATAACCTGGAGCTTAGTAGAAACCGCTTTACCCGAAGCGGGAGGACAATTTCAGCATACCCATGGAGGAGGTAGCTCGCCAACCATAATGGCACCAAGAATGGGAGCGGAATGGAGGGCAATGGACGAACCACCAACCCGTCAAACCATCAAGGTAGAACTGAGCCACATCACTTGCTTTAAATGCCCAAAAGGTGGGCATTATACCAGCGATTGTCGGAAGGCGAAGGAAATGGCAATGGAAGCTCGGGAAAAAGCGAATCCTTTCACAAAGGACAAGTGAACCACGTTACCGTGGAGGAGGTTGAAGCTCGCCGGATCGATTTAGGTAAGTTTTTGTTAAGTCATTTCTGCGGTTGTTCTTTTGATCTTGGTGCATCGCATTCATTCATATCAAGGGTTTGCGGATAAGTTTAGCCTACCCACTAAAACTCTTAAACACCCATGCTAGTAAGCTCACGGGGCGGAGTTATGCCGATCAAGGATGTTTCAAGTGCCATTAAGTATAGAGGCATGTTTTCCCAGGGATTTGATCATATTGGAATCCCAAGGTTTGGATGTAATTCTTGGTATGGATTAGTTGTCGATGTATGGGAAACATCAATTGCGACGAACAATTTTCTTACCACCCGGAAGGGGAGAATCAAGTATGTATCACCATGAGCAGGAGAGCATTAAATTCCTTATCGGGAGTTGTGCGGGAGGAAGTACCGTGGTAAAGATTTCCGATGTTTGGAAGAGTTGCGAGCATGCCCCCGGATAGAGACATTGAGTTTGATTGAACTCGCCCGGACCGGGCGATATCTAAAGCCGTATAGGATGCCAGCCCGGATTTGGAGGAAATTAAAAGCGATTAAGGATTCTTGGATAAAGGTTTTATTAGCCCAAGTTCTTCCGGGGATCAGTCTTCTAGTGGAGAAGAAGGATGGATCATTAAGAATGGTTGTTGATTAACGAGGTTGAGCAAGTGACCATTAAGAACAAATACCCGTTCGATGATTAATGACTTGTTTGACCAATTGCAAGGAGCTAAGGTGTTTTCCAAGATCGATTTGCGATCAGGTACCATCGTTGAAGATTGAGCGGGATATACCTAAGGCGGCTTTTACTACCGGTGGGCTATATGAGTATACCGTTATGTCATTTGGTCCCAAACCCCTATTTTATGAACATGATGAACAAAGTGTTTATGGAGTTTTTGGATAAGTTGCCGTGGTGTTCATTGATGATATTTTGGTTTACTCGAAGAATGAAGGGGCATAAGGAGCATTTGCGTTTGGTACTCGAAAGCTCGAAGAACACCGGTTGTATGCCAAGTTCACAAGTGTGAGTTTTGGGAAGGAAGTTGGTTTCTTGGACATGTTTATCCGGAGAAGGTATAGGGAACCCACTAAAGTTGTCCTTTGTAACAAAGGAGGAAACAGTTGGAAGATCCGGAGTTTCCTTGGGTGAGGATACTACGGAGATTCATTGAGAATTTCTCAAAAAAGCCTATTGAAATTGTTGAAGAAGGATACCAAGTTCATTTGGACGAGGGTGTGAAGCTAGTTTCCAAGAGTTGAAGAAGCGTTTGGTTACCTCACGGGTTTAATTCCGGGATCGGACCAAGGATTATGAGGTGTATTGCGATGCTTCCGTCGAGGACTTGGAGCAGCTTATGCAGGAGGAAGAGTTGTTTTATGCTTGGACTTAAGCCTCATGAGCTAAATTATACTCCATGATTTGGAGTTAGACCGTAGTGCATGCTTTGAAAACATGGAGACACTTCCTTATTGGAAACCATTGTGGGTGTATCGGATCACAAGAGTTTGAAATACATCTTCAGAAGGAGCTAAATCTCGGCGGAGGAGATGGTTGGAGCTCATCAAAGATTATGATATGATATTGCATTATCACCCGGAAGGCTAACGTTGTAGCGGGCGTTGAGCCGTAAAGTCACGTCAACATTAATGGGAGATATACCAAAGTGTTAGCCGAGGATCTTGAGAGCTATGTTTGGAAATAGTTCGGAGGCTATGTAGCAGCATTGGAGATTGATCAACTTTGATGGATAAGATCGGGAAGCTGGAAAGGGACAAAGATTGCCTCTATAAAGGAAAATGGCGAAGGAAAGGCTAAAGGGATTTCGTGAGGATGAGCCATACCCTATGGTTTGAGGACCGTGTTTATGTGCCCAATGACCGGAGATCGGGAAGTTGATTCTACAGAGGCCATGATTCACCATATTCGATTCACCTAAAATACCAAGATGTATTTGGATTTGAAGAATACTTTGGTGGACGGAATGAAGAAGGTAAAATAGTGATTTTATGTATGTAAGGGAAGGGAACATCGAAAGCGAGTTTTACACCATTGCCTATACCGAATGGAATGGGATAAATTGGTATGGATTTCATCAGGATTGCCGGGGACTCGTTCCCTATGACTCGATTTGGGTTATAGTCGATCGTTTATAGCTCATTTCATTCATAAAGACTACCTGGGTGCCAAATTGGCTAAGATATACATGACCAGGATTGTATGCTTGCATGGAGTTCGAGGAGTTCGATAGAGGAACCCAATTCACCTCAAAGTTAAAGCGGTTGCAAACTTTGGGAACCAGGGGGTTTACCTTTTCATCCTGAACGGATGGACAAACCGGAAGTCAACCAGATTTTGGAGGATATGCTTGAGCTTGTGCTTTGGATTATGGATCAAGTTGGGATGACAATTTGCGTATGTGAGTTTTCTTACAACAAATTACCAAAATTGAAGATGGCCCTTGAAGCCTTTGCGGAGAAGGTGCAGGACCCGTTGTTGGGGATGAAGTTGGAACCGATTTTTGGAATTTGATTAAGGTGAGCAAAGAAAGTTGTTCGATGGCTAAGGGGCCCAATGGGAAAGTATCGTTAAAACCAAAGGAGTGAAGTCGGAGGAGTTTACTTGATTCCCAGGAGTTAACTTTTGGAGCTAAAGGGGTTAGATGATTTGTAGGACCTTATTTCGGTTTTGGAGCATGGGAAAGTTGCGTACAAGGGAACACCGAAGGATTTCAAGCCATATTTTTCATTTTCCTTAAGAAGTGTACATCATTCCCGAAATCCGGCCCCCATTCTTAATGATGATTTACCTCAGGAAAAAGTTGATTTCGATTTTCTTTGAGTTCCCAGGGAAAAGGTCATTAATTTTCAAATTCATTAGAAAAAGAGGATAAGCCAAAAAGGGAAAAGAAGATTTTTAAAATCATATTTTTAGCCCCCGAATTGAAAAATTCTTTAAAATGGTTTAACCCCAAATTTTCAATTTAATGTTATTAAAATTATTGATTATATTTTCTTCTTTTTTTCTTTTTCAAGAAAATTTAAAACTCAAGGACCCCGGGAAGTTGGGGATTTTCGTTATTTTCATTTGATTTTCTCAAATTTTAAAATGGTCCTTTGTTTTAATTATTTTACCAATTACTTTAAAAATTGAGAGGGAATAAAATGCTTTCCCTAAAAAATTGGTTTTAATTCCGTTTTATTTTAGGTTTTTTTTATTTGAATTTGGAAAAACGCGTTTTTCAAAATTCATTTCCCCTTTTCATTAAATCCGGCGATTTTGAACGGGGAAAATTTATTCGGGATTTTTGGGTTTTAGTATTCTTTTTTTTTTTTTTAAGGGTAATTTTAAAAAAAACCCATTCCCCCAAGGGCCCCAGCCTGACCTTTGAAAACGGGGCCCCCAGTTTCGGGGGCCCCGGGTTTTCCCTCCCAACGGACCCCTCCTTAAATTCCCCCCTTTTTCCCCGGCCCAAGGGGCCTTAGGTGCCGGGCCCCGAGGAGCCCGGGCCCGTTCCGCCGGAGACCTCGGGCGTATAACCACTTTGCCCTTTTCAAACCCGGGTTTTAGTTTTGGTTTTCTTTGGTTAATTGGGGATTTTTTGTTTTTGAATGAGTTTATTAGTTTATTAACAAACCCTTATTAACCTTTCGTTTTCTTTTTCTGGATTTAATGGATTTTTTGATCGCGATTGGATGTTTTTTGTTAATTTTGCCACAATCGGGATTAGGCACGGTTTAAATCAAACCCTTTTTGAAAACCTTAAACAAGTTTTCCTGAAATTTGACAACCATATTAGTCAAGTTGTTTTTTGCCGGATTTTCGTTGGTTTTTGATTTGTTCTTTTCAAAGGGTTCTTAAGTTAACTATCGGTTAATCTTTTAAACCTGTGCAAGATAGTCTTATTGGGGATGCATAAACCATGCCGTGTTACTTATCTTAGGTTTCGGTATGACAGGTAAGTAACACTTTGATCATACCTCTTCTATAATTTTTTTATGCATTAGATCTATCCTCAAACACCATGATTAGGTTAATTAAATTTTTTTTGGGAAAATTGGTAGACTTAACTTTGATTTCAAACCCTTGGGAGTTACTTATTTTCTTATTTGTTACTTGCAGCTATTAGGCTGGATTGGGTGAGTTTCCATGGGTTGAATTTTAATTTAAGGTTTATTTAAGGGGCCCAACCGGGTGGTAGGGCACTTTTCTTCAGCTTTTGTATTTTTGGAGCCACCCCTAAAGGGTCTGAGAATTCAAATAAAATGTGTAGCCACCCTTATTCCTAGTTATTGTTGTGCGAATCTTGGGTGAAAAGCAGAGAGGGAATTTAGGTGGTTCGGCTACCCCAAATAATGCAGGCTTAAAAAGATATGCTGGTATGTTTTCCCCAATTAGTTTAAAAAAAAAGGTCGAGTTTGTGGGGAAAAGTCTAAACCTATCGGTAAAACAACAGGACGGTTCCCCTTTGGCTCTTGGTATCTAGCACATATCATGTGAATCTCTCACACTTTTTAATTTGTTGGGGTTAATGGATTTTAATTGGGATTGAGTCTTCCCTTCTCAATGTTTCCCCACCTGTAGAAATTTTACCTTTGTGTAGGAAAAAATTGGTTTATGAAAGTGAACCATGGTTTCCACCGCCATAATGCTTTATTATTCTTAATCATGTTTACATTGGGCAAAGCTTGATTTCGGCTGCAACGCAGTTCGGACTTTTGAACTGAGAAGGCTCTATCATTTCTATACTGGTGGGCCGTTGGAGTTTGGCTACTTATTTTAAGCCTTCATTGTTATCGTTTTAGTGGCCTTAAGCCATATTTATTTTTTAATTTCTCTTGGCTTCAGAAAAGTGTGTGTTGCTACCTTTTTAAATCCAGTCTTTGTTGTCGTTCTTGTGGGGATGACCGGCAGAGGATCGGGGTTTGGGCCATGTACAAAAACCCAATAATCTGGGCTTAAAAAGAAATAAGGGGAGGGGATTTTTTTAAGGACTTTCCTAAAAAAAAGGGGCCTTTAAGTATGGGTTTGGAGGCCTCCAAGGGCCGGTCTTCTTCAATCCCTCTTCCATCTCCCCGCTCAAACAAGCCCCCAGGGAATGCCCTCCCTCCTCCCAAGGGCCGCGCCTTGGCCTCCACCTACCCCAGGCCTAGCCATTTACTACCCCCCAGTTGTTATTCTCCGGCGCGGGCAACCCATAAACCCCTGCAGTTACCCCCTCCTGGGAAATGCCGGAGTTTCCTCCCTTGTTCCTTCCTACCTCCGGCCCCCAAACGGGTTGGCCGGGTCCTGGCAAACCAAACAGCACGGTGGATTTTTGGAGGCCAGGTGGGTACGCCTTGGGAAATGCCTCCTTTTTAAAATCTACCTCCACACAAGGGACCCACAAAAGGCCTCTTTTTTGGAAAAAGTTCCGCCCGCTCGGACCCCGGCCTTCGATGCAAGGAAGTGCCTTTTACGCAAAAAATAATACTCCCCAATTGCTGGGACCCGGAATTGGCGGGCCCTTTTGGGCCTACAATTTGGGGGATAGTTTGCCAAAATTTTCACCCCCATGAAACCCGGTGTTTTTCCCTCTGGCTTTTCTGGGCCCCCAAAAGCGTGGGTTGGTCCCGGTCGGTGGATCCAGGCTCATTGCCCCTATTGGTTACTATAGGGGTCCCTAGTATCCCAACTGTCCGCGAATAACCGGCGGCCTGGCGTGCCCCAAGATCCTCTGGTCCTTTGGGCCACAAGCGTTCAACCCGGCGAGGAGCTTGGGAAAATCTCAGTATAAAAACAAGGCCCCGGGAAAGACTTCGGAATTCGTGGCTAACTCCGGGCGCAAAACCTTTGGAAGGAATAAATGACCTTTTTTTAGCTCACCCGTAGCGTGTCACCAGGGCTCTCCCAAGAGCGGCGGTGACAGGCTTTCCATCGGGAAGGGGGATTGGCGGTCCGTTACCTGTTGGCGGAAGGCGGGCTTTGTTTTGCCCTTGCCGTCGGGGTTGGTAAGTTCGTCCTTTGCGCGGTGTACCCCTATTTTTCCACACCCTTTCACTTGCCAAGGGTGACCCCTTGTGCCTTAAAAGGGGCCCGGCGCTAGAAAGGGTTGGCCCTCCCCGGTTCTTCTCCTCGGCCCATTTGGCGGTTTTGTCTGTGGCCCCTGCGCCAAGATTCCAAAAGCGGTGAGTATTATCTCCGGAGAGCTCCCGAAGCTTAAACTCTCGGGCTCGCCTCGATCCGCTCTTCGGCAATCTCCCCCCCTCCGAACTCGGGACCCGGTCCCAATGTTCGTGGGAAACGCCTTCCCGACTCTTTGGAAGGGGTAAGGGGCCCCCAAGCGTCCTCGGGCTTTCCTTGCCGGGAAAGGACAACGAAAAAGCAATTGCTAAGTTTCGCCGTTTTAAATTTTTAAATCTTCCTGAATGAATACTTTGTATGGAAAACCTGCGGGAGGAACCGATCGCGACTCCTCCCTTCGTTTGGCCGCTCAACAATTTCTCTGCCTGTTGCAACAAGGTTGCTTTGGGGGGGCATCCCCAGGCCTGAATTTCCATGGGCTCGCAAAGGTGTTTCCAAGTTCCCGAAAGCGTGGGGTAAAGCTACAAGGAAGAAATGAGAAAGGAAATAACATTGCATTGATTGCCTGATGTGATTTCAAAAACTTGGGTCTTAGACTTTTTATCTCTGTCTGAAACAAGAAAAGGTGACTTGGGGCCTTCCAAGGTGGCCTCGATCTCTTAATCCGCTCCCCTTTCCACAATTGGTGCGACAAGGGCTTTGGGTTCAACATCGGCGGGGGCGGGCTTGGGCTTTGGTGAAGGGTTTGGGTTGCGGAAGGACCCTTCATAAACCTTAGGGAAACCCGGAACTTGGCTTTCCTCCCGAGCTTTGGAACCCCGGGAGGTGGGTTAACCCGCCTTTGAAAATATTGAGTTGTGGGTTACTTCTCCCTCGGTGGAGCCCAAGATTCTCCCACTATGGGCTCTTAGGAGCGGGGGTCCAAACCCCCGGTGCATTAGCGCTCAAATTACAGGCGGTCACAGCATTCGGCCAACCCCGGTGGTGCCGGCAGCCTTGGCGGCCTCCTCGCCCGGCCAGTCCCGTCGGCGTCGACCTCCTCCTCCATGTTGGCGGCGTCGACATTTCGCCATGGCGTCCTCCTGCCCGGCAGCCTCGGTCTCCATGGGTCTCCGGCAAATGGATCTGGTGGTCAGAATAAGAAAAGCACAAGTCAGCGAATGTTGAAAGAGAAAAATGGAAGAAAAGAACCCAAGGAAATTATCAAACAAGAAGATTACTGCGGTAGGGTCATTGCCGCGGTCTCCCCACCGGGAGGTCGTGGCGCCAGCCCTTGTCAGAAGCTCCCCTTGTCGGAGGCCTCCCTTGGGAGGCGCTCCTTGGCGGAGAATTCTCCCTTGGTGGCGTGGTTAACAAGTAAATTTGGGGTGACCTCGGAGCCTCCTGATGAGGTGGACCTCGGGAGTAGCCTCCGGTGCTCCATGATGTGGCTGCTCTGCTCCTACAAGATTCAACAAACCAGATGTCGGTGGCGGAAAGCACCAAACGCCTAACCATGAGAAGTATACAAACACTTACTGCTGGGGGCTGTCTGGGGGCTGCTTCTGTTGAAGGGTTGCGGATCCGGCAAGGAGTCAGACGTGCCCTTGTTGCTCTGAGAGTCATCTGGCGACAACCACGAGTCTTGGCCCTCTTGGCGCCCTCTGAGCTAGAGACCTGAAGAAGGAGGTTGAGTGAAGCGATCAGTTATAAAAGATAAAACAATAAATTGGAAGATTACAAGTAGCACGACAAGATCTTACTCTTCCTCTTCTTCCTCGGGCTGAGGCGGAAGATCAAACTCGCTCGGCACGATGGATTGGGGAAGATTCCCTCGGGCGCTTGGCGGCCTGAGGCGCGACTCGAAGACCCGCGCCCGTCGCCGTGGCGAATGGCGCTCAGCGCAGCAGTGCTTGCAGCGGTGGAGTCGTCAGACCGGCGTGTTGGACCGTATGCCCCCGCCACTTCTCTAGTCTTGCGGGGCGTCTCCTTGGCGGGGCAGCAGGCTCCCCTGCGGCAAGCTACTTGGCGGAGGAGGCACCCCAGCGAGGCTCGCTCGGCTCGTTGTCGGGCTCGGGCTGCTCCTCCTCGCCGACAAACTCTTCTCGGTCGGCAAGGCTTGCCGCCTCGGCAATCTCCGCCTCCTCAGCGTAAACCCAAATATCTTTGGCGGCGAGCCTCGCAGCCTCCTACAACCTCGTGGCAATCGCGCCATCTCTGACCGGTGGTGTCGCGGGTGAGCCGCCTCTGCTTTCGTCGTGCGGATCGGCACTTCAACCAAGTTGTCGAAGAACTGCTGCCGATGTCGTCGGCGGGCTCCTGCCAAGTTGGAGCGATTCCATGGGAATCGCTGGCAACGATAGCGGATCTTTGTCAGCGACGAGTTGTTGCACAAGGGCACAACTCCCTCGGCAACATGCACCACCGGGGTTATCCGCTTGAGCTTGAACAACTCCCGCAGCATGCCGTCAAGCTCCAAGGTAGTAAAATTCCAATTCAGACCTGGCGCAGCCTCATGATATCCGCGTTCTGGAATTCCCAAGCGAGGCCTCCCTCTCTCCTGCAAAGGCGCAATCTGTGGCGAAGGAAGTCGCAACTGCTCCTACGGTAAGCCACCTTCTTGCGGAGGCATAAAATCTAGTCGTGGCAATCTTCAACTTGTCGTCCTCTGGCGCCAAGTTGCTCCAATCGTTACCCTTGAACTATGAGTCGGCGAGGCGGTGAAAGGTTGTGGCTCCTCCTCTAAGATCCAACACCGTCAGCTCTCCACTCCTCCCACTTGCTGCGCAACTCTCCGTCAAGATCGCTTCCTTCTTGCTGATCCATGCAATTCCTCCGACAGCGGCTCTCCTCTCTCTGCGGGGTGAGAAGTAGTGGCGGAAGAGTGCGACATTTGGATGGACCCAGCGAAGTTCTCGAGAGTGTGCAGCAGCCATGAGTGAGGATGGCGTTAGGGTGAAGTCAAGGGCGGAGGCCATATGTGTTCATGACATCATAAAATAATTCATAAAAGGCAGGCAGAGCCATAATGGAGAAAATCGCGAAGAAGGGTACCCGATGGAGACCTTAGCAGATGTGGCGGAGATGACCCTCGTCGGCGAGTGCGCCAGGTCTCCGTCGACGAAGAGATAATACAGCTCCAGCTCCTTCTGTTGGCGGAGGATCGAAGGCCCGCTCCTTCCATGCGCCTGAGCCTGCGCCTCGGCTGATTCCGCCTTTTCCCTTGTCGGCCTTGAGCCATAGGGAGGGTGGTGGAGAAGCCGGCGGCGTTGGTAGCACCGGTGGCAATGGAGGCGGGCGTCGCTCTCTTTGGGCTCGAGAAGAAAGGGAAGGCGGGGGTTTCGATGTGACAGCAAGGGCAAGTGGGCATCCTGCCCTGTTCCCCGCTTATGAAGGGAGAGGGGCGGGCGTTCGATTTTCACATTAAAAAGCCCCGATCTCCCACGGCGCCGCGTCCGGTGCGTGCCGTTAAATGGGAGGCGTGGTGGGTCAAAAGCGAATAACGGTGTAATCAAGACCGGCGTGCACTGCATTGTTTTGGGCCTGGCCCAGAGCTTAGCGCGTGTGTGGCCCGAGCCGGGGGCTCTTGTCGGTGTACTAGGTAGGGTACCCTAGTATCCCGAACTTCGTGCCGGCAGTTAAGCACCCAGCGCAGGGCTGGCCGATGACCGCCAAGATCCTCGGCTCCTTTGGAGCCATTCAAGAACAAAGTAATCAAGGCCCGGCAAGAGGAGCTTGCGGGGGAACCGAGCCAAAACAAGGCCCGGCAAGAGGAGCTTGCGGGAAGGTTCAGTGGCGATAAGCTCTGGCCGACAAGAACCTTGCAGCGGCAAGGTACTCACAGCGACAAGTGACCTCTCTTCATCTCGCTCCAGCTCACCCGTAAGCGTGTCACCACGGGCTCTCCCAAGCTGCGGATGTCGGCCTTGTGCAGCCCGGGGAGCAGCGATAAGCGGGTGACGAGCTACCATCGTGGCAAGCGGAGGCGCGCGGTCCTTTACCTGTTAAGGCGCGAGGCGAGCATTGATGACTTTTGTCCCTTGCCGTCGAGTTAGGTATAGATTCTGTACCTTTGTACAAGCGGTGTACCAACCTATGTTTTACCATCTTACCCTTGTCTACTTGCCACATGTGGTGACCCCTTGTGCCTATAAAGGAGGCCCAAGTGCAGCGTAAAAGGGTTCGGTCCAGCTCGACTTAGTTCATTCTACTCATCGAGACCACATTTAAGCTAGGTTTTGTAGCTCCGTGGCTCCCTAGCAAGAACACAAGATAATCCGAGAAAGCAGCGGTAGGAGTATTATCTCTCGGGAGGCTCACGAAGCTGGGTAAATCTGCTCGTGTGCATCGCCTCGATCCGCTCTTCGTGCAATCTCCGCCCCCTCTGAACCACAAGGGACCCAGGTCCCATAGGTGTTAAGTGGGACATGATCAGCTTCCGGACACCCTACTACTCCCACGTGGCCAGGCCATCCCTCTACTCACCCACCCCCTGTTATTCTGCGGCGGCACCCTCACACCTGCCAGAACAGGTGAACCCTCGTACTTCTCTCGTGTGGGCATCCCTTTGCTGCGTCTTCCTCGGCTCCCGTCGTCCCTTCCTAGGCCTCGCCGTCGTCCACCGCCCTGGTGCTCTCGGTGCGGCGTGGTCAGCGTGGTCAAGGCGGCTTCCATCGGACATGGACTATCGTGGAGAGGTGAGCAGTGGGCCTGACGCGCAAGAAGTGCCTCCTTATTACGTGCAAAATAATTATTCCTCCACGGCGGCAGGGGACCCACGGATGGGCCACCGTATTTGCGAGAAAAACATTTGCCCGACTGCTGGGACCCACCAGCTAGATCTTATAAAGCTATGAATGGGGTAGCTACGAGGCATAATGCGGTGTGCACTTTTCTTTTCATGCAAGGAAGTGCGTCCGGGCAAAAAAATGATTCGCCTCCACGGCGTGGGACCCACCAGCTACATCTTCCGAGCAAGGAAGTGTCGGCGGTCGGGACCGACATGGTGAAGCTTATCGTAAGCGTTGTCATTCTGGTCCGAGCGTGTACGTACATATATCTTTGGTGGATGTAGAGCGCGCGTGTAACGTAGTAGAGAACGCGTCGTGTGTAGTAGAGGCACACCGTAGCATGTACATGTCGTCATGCGTGACAGGTGCAAGAAAGAAAATATGGCAGTATGTGTACATCTGGCGGGGTCTCGACGACTACTTCGGCACTCACGTCGGCCGGGGCTCGTGTACATGGCTGGTAGACGGAGAAACAGCGTCGTCCCGCATTCATGGGGAACAGCGGAATGCGTCGTGTTCATGGGGAGGCAGCGAATCGTCGTGTTCATCGGGAGAGCAGGCAGCGTGGGAAGCCAACCGGCTGGGTGGAACAGAATCGTGGTCGTGTTCATCGGGAGGCTTGGGCGGAACGCGATGGAAAGCAGGCCTCGCGTACGCTCAAAGGAGAAGCGGACCTCCTCGTTGAGCAGAGTCTGTTGATCGGGGAGGGTGTGGCGTCTTTGCAAAGCGGAGAAGCAGGACCTCCTACGGTGAAACATGGGTCAGTTGATCGGGAGGGTGTGGCATACCGCAAAAGCAGACGAAGCGGACCTCCTGATCGAAGCAGGGGTCCTGTTGATCGGGAGGGTGTGGCGTGCCCAAAAGCCCGGCAAGCAGACCTCCTACGGTCGAAATGGGAGTCCTGTTCGCCGGGAGGGTGTGGCGTCGCAAAGCAGGACTCCACGGGATCTTGTTCATCTCACCGTCGACCTCCTCCGGCCTCCACGGGCTCCTGTTCATCCGGCCTCCACCCGTGCTACTCCACGCTCTTGTTCAACCACCCCTCCACGGGCACCCCTCCACCGTCTCTTTCATCCAGCCCTCCACACCACGAGGTCTGTTCAACCACCCCTCCACGGGCACCCTCCACTTTCTCTGTTCATCCAGGCCCTCCATCACACCGCGGTCATGTTCATCGAGAACGCCACCGCTCCTATTCATCAACCCCCATAGCGCTCCTGTTC